>JANFPS010000097.1:0-40725 GCA_024703675.1 Drosophila nebulosa | reverse complement strand
ATGGGTTAAAATGATTTTTCTGTTTAAATGACAAAAGTAAGTAAACTGGATGCGCTACTAACTGAAACATTGCTTTTTTAAATCGTCCCTATATTGGCAAAGTTAGAGAACGAAAATGTTGAGAAAACTGAATTTTTGCAAATTCACGATTTTCTCGAAAAGTGGGTTCAAAATGAGTTTTCTAGGTTTGAATGACAAAAGTAATAAACTGGATGCGCTACTAACTGAAACATTGCTTTTTTAAATCGTCCCAATATTGGCAAAGTTAGAGCACGGAAAGGTTGAGAATACTGAATTTTAACAAATTCACGATTTTCTCGAAAAGTGGGTTCAAAATGAGTTTTCTAGGTTTGAATGACAAAAGTAAGTAACCTGGATGCGCTACTAACTGAAACATTGCTTTTTTAAATCGTCCCAATATTGGCAAATTTAGAGCACGAAAAAATTGAGAATACTGAATTTTTACAAATTCACGATTTTCTCGAAAACTGGGTTCAAAATTAGTTTTTTAGGTTTGAATGACAAAAGAAAGTAAACTGTATGAGCCACTAACTAAAACATTGCTTTTTTAAATCGTCCCATATTAACAAAGTTAGAGCACGGAAAAGTTGAGAAAACTGAATTTTTACAAATTCACGATTTTCTCGAAAAGTGGGTTCAAAATGAGTTTTCTGGGTTTGAATGACAAAAGTAAGTAAACTGGATGCGCTACTAACTGAAACATTGCTTTTTTAAATCGTCCCAATTGGTTAAAATTCAGTATTCTCAACTTTTCCGTGCACTAACTGTGCCAATATTGGGACGATTTAAAAAATCATTGTTTCAGTTAGTAGCGCATCCAGTTTACTTACTTTTATCATTCAAACCTAGAAAACTCATTTTTAATCTACTTTTTGAGAAAATCGTGAATTTGTTAAAATTCAGTTTTTCTCACTTTTCCGTGCTCTAACTTTACCAATATTGGGACGATTTAAAAAAGCATTGTTTCAGTTAGTAGCGCATCCAGTTTACGTACTTTTGTCATTCAAACCTACAAAAACTCATTTTGAACCCACTTTTCGAGAAAATCGTGAATTTGTAAAATTCAGTTTTCTCAACTTTTCCGTGCTCTAACTTTGCCAATATTGGGACGATTTAAAAAAGCAATGTTTCAGTTAGTAGCGCATCCAGTTTACTTACTTTTCTCATTCAAACCTAGAAAACTCATTTTGAACCCACTTTTCGAGAAAATCGTGAATTTGCAAAAATTCAGTTTTCTCAACTTTTCCGTGCTCTAACTTTGCCAATATTGGGACGATTTAAAAAAGCATTGTTTAAGATAGTAGCGCATCCAGTTTACTTACTTTTGTCATTCAAACCTAGAAAACTCATTTTGAACCCACTTTTCGAGAAAATCGTGAATTTGTAAAAATTCAGTTTCTCAACTTTTTCGTGCTCAACTTTGCCAATATTGCGACGATTTAAAAAAGCAATGTTTTAGTTAGAGCTCATCCAGTTTCCCTTACTTTTGTCATTCAAACCTAGAAAACTCATTTTGAACCCACTTTTCGAGAAAATCGTGAATTTGTAAAAATTCAGTTTTCCCATTTTTCCGTGCTCTAACTTTGCCATATTGGGACGATTTAAAAAGCAATGTTTCAGATAGTAGCGCATCCAGTTTACTTACTTTTGTCATTCAAACCTAGAAAACTCATTTTGAACCCACTTTTCGAAAAATCGTAATTTGTAACAATTCAGTTTTCTCAACTTTTCCTTGCTTTAACTTTGCATATTGGGACGATTTAAAAAAGCAATGTTTCAGATAGTAGCGCATCCATTTTTACTTACTTTTGTCATTCAAACCTAGAAAACTCATTTTGAACCCACTTTTTGAAAAATCGTAATTTGTAAAAATTTAGTTTTCTCAACTTTTTCCGTGCTCTAACTTTGCCAATATTGGGACGATTTAAAAAAGCAATGTTTCAGATAGTAGCGCATCCTGTTTACTTACTTTTGTCATTCAAACCTAGAAAACTCATTTTGAACCCACTTTTCAAGAAAATCGTGAATTGGTAAAATTCAGTATTCTCAACTTTTCCGTGCTCTAACTTTGCCAATATTGCGACGATTTAAAAAAGCAATGTTTAGTTGGGAGCTCATCCAGTTTCCCTTACTTTTGTCATTCAAACCTAGAAAACTCATTTTGAACCCACTTTTCGAGAAAATCGTGAATTTGTAAAAATTCAGTTTTTCTCAACTTTTCCGTGCTCTAACTTTGCCAATATTGGGACGATTTAAAAAAGCAATGTTTCAGATAGTAGCGCACCCAGTTTACTTACTTTTGTCATTCAAACCTAGAAAACTCATTTTGAACCCACTTTTCGAGAAAATCGTGAATTTGTAACAATTCAGTTTTCTCAACTTTTCCTTGCTTTAACTTTGAAAATATTGGGACGATTTAAAAAAGCAATGTTTCAGTTAGTAGCGCATCCAGTTTACTTACTTTTGTCATTCAAACCCTAGAAAACTCATTTTGAACCCACTTTTTGAGAAAATCGTGAATTTGAAAAAATTTAGTTTTCTCAACTTTTCCGTGCTCTAACTTTGCCAATATTGGGACGATTTAAAAAAGCAATCTTTCAGATAGTAGCGCATCCTGTTTACTTACTTTTGTCATTCAAACCTAGAAAACTCATTTTGAACCCACTTTTAAAGAAAATCGTGAATTTGTAAAAATTCAGTTTTCTCAACTTTTCCGTGCTCTAACTTTGCCAATATTGGGACGATTTAAAAAAAACAATCAGGAAAGTTGAGAAACTGAATTTTTACAATTCACGATTTTCTCGAAAAGTGGGTTCAAATGAGTTTTCTAGGTTTGAATGAAAAAAGTAAGTAACTGGATGCGCCTACTAACTGAACAATGCTTTTTTAAATCGTCCCAATATTGGTAAAGTTAGAGCACGGAAAAGTTGAGAATACTGAATTTTAACAAATTCCGATTTCTCAAAAGGTAGATTAAAAATGAGTTTTCTAGGTTTGAATGAAAAAAGTAAGTAAACTGGATGCGCTACTAACTGAAACAATGCTTTTTTAAATCGTCCCAATATTGATAAAGTTAGAGCACGGAAAAGTTGAGAAAACTGAATTTTTGCAAATTCACGATTTTCTCGAAAAGTGGGTTCAAAATGAGTTTTCTAGGTTTCAATGACAAAAGTAAGTAAACTGGATGCGCTACTAACAGAAACATTGCTTTTTTAAATCGTCCCAATATTGGCAAGTTAGAGCACGGAAAGTTGAGAAAACTGAATTTTTACATATTCACGATTTTTTCGAAAAGTGGGTTCAAAATGAGTTTTTCTAGGTTTTGAATGACAAAAGTAAGAAAAACTGGATGCGCTACTAACTGAAACATTGCTTTTTTAAATCGTCCCAATATTGGCAAAGTTAGAGCAGGGAAAAGTTGAGAAAACTGAATTTTTACAAATTCACGATTTTCTCGAAAAGTGGGTTCAAAATGAGTTTTCTAGGTTTGAATGACAAAAGTAAGTAAACTGGATGCGCTACTAACTGAAACATTGCTTTTTTAAATCGTCCCAATATTGGCAAAGTTAGAGCACAGGAAAAGTTGAGAAAACTGAATTTTACAAATTCACGATTTTCTCGAAAAGTGGGTTCAAAATGAGTTTTCTAGTTTGAATGACAAAAGTAAGTAACTGGATGCGCTACTAACTGAAACATTGCTTTTTTAAATCGTCCCAATATTGGCAAAGTTAGAGCACGGAAAAGTTGAGAAAACTGAATTTTTACAAATTCACGATTTTCTCGAAAAGTGGGTTCAAAATGAGTTTTCTAGGTTTGAATGACAAAAGTAAGTAAACTGGATGCGCTACTACTGAAACTTGCTTTTTAAATCGTCCCCAATATTGGCAAAGTTAGAGCACGGAAAAGTTGAGAAAACTGAATTTTACAAATTCACGATTTTCTCGAAAAGTGGTTCAAAATGAGTTTTCTAGGTTTGAATGACAAAAGTAAGTAAACGGGATGCGCTACTAATCTGAAACATTGCTTTTTTAAATCGTCCAAATATTGGCAAAGTTAGAGCACGGAAAAGTTGAGAAAACTGAATTTTTACAAATTCACGATTTTCTCGAAAAGTGGGTTCAAATGAGTTTTCTAGGTTTGAATGACAAAAGTAAGTAAACTGGATGCGCTACTAACTAAAAACATGCTTTTTAAATCGTCCCAATATTGGCAAAGTTAGAGCACGGAAAAGTTGAGAAAACTGAATTTTACAAATTCACGATTTTCTCGAAAAGTGGGTTCAAAATGAGTTTTCTAGGTTTGAATGACAAAAGTAAGTAAACTGGATGCGCTACTATCTGAAAGATTGCTTTTTTGAATCGTCCCAATATTGGTAAAGTTAGAGCACGGAAAAGTTGAGAATACTGAATTTTAACAAATTCACGATTTTCTCGAAAAGTGGGTTCAAAATGAGTTTTCTAGGTTTGAACGATAAAAGTAAGTAAACTGGATGCGCTACTAACTGAAACAATGCTTTTTTAAATCGTCCCAATACTCAAAGTTAGAGCAAGGAAAAAGTTGAGAATACTGAATTTTTAACAAATTCACGATTTTCTCGAAAAGTGGGTTCAAAATGAGTTTTCTAGGTTGGAATGACAAAAGTAAGTAAACTGGATGCGCTACTAACTGAAACATTGCTTTTTTAAATCGTCCCAATATTGCAAAGTTAGAGCACGGAAAAAGTTGAGAAACTGAATTTTTACAAATTCACGATTTTCTCGAAAAGTGGGTTCAAAATGAGTTTTCTAGGTTGAATTACAAAAGTAAGTAAACTGGATGCGCTACAAATCTGAAACATTGCTTTTTAAATCGTCCCAATATTGGCAAAGTTAGAGCACGGAA
Organism: Drosophila nebulosa; assembly: GCA_024703675.1. Classification (NCBI taxonomy): domain Eukaryota; kingdom Metazoa; phylum Arthropoda; class Insecta; order Diptera; family Drosophilidae; genus Drosophila; species Drosophila nebulosa. Next base: position 35,823 of record JANFPS010000097.1, on the reverse strand, counting down.
AAGTTGAGAAAACTGAATTTTTACAAATTCACGATTTTCTCGAAAAGTGGGTTCAAAATGAGTTTTCTAGGTTTGAATGACAAAAGTAAGTAAACGGGATGCGCTACTAACTGAAACATTGTTTTTTTAAATCGTCCCAATATTGGCAAAGTTAGAGCACGGAAAAGTTGAGAATACTGATTTTTAACAAATTCACGATTTTCTCGAAAAGTGGGTTCAAAATGAGTTTTCTAGGTTTGAATGACAAAAGTAAGTAAACTGGATGCGCTACTAACTGAAACATTGGTTTTTTTAAATCGTCCCAATATTGGCAAAGTTAGAGCACGGAAAAGTTGAGAAAACTAAATTTTTTACAAATTCACGATTTTCTCGAAAAGTGGGTTCAAAATGAGTTTTTCTAGGTTTGAATGACTAAAGTAAGTAAACTGGATGCGCTACTAACTGAAACATTGCTTTTTTAAATCGTCCCAATATTGGCAAAGTTAGAGCACGGAAAAGTTGAGAAAACTAAATTTTTACAAATTCACGGTTTTCTCAAAAAGTGGGTTCAAAATGAGTTTTCTAGGTTTGAATGACAAAAGTAAGTAAACTGGATGCGCTACTAACTGAAATATTGCTTTTTTAAATCGAAAGCTATCTGAAAGATATAAAGATAGATAGCGCATCCAGTTTACTTACTTTTGTCGTTCAAACCTAGAAAACTCATTTTGAACCCACTTTTCGAGAAAATCGTGAATTTGTAAAAATTTAGTTTTCTTAATTTTTCCGTGCTCTAACTTTGCCAATATTGGGACGATTTAAAAAAGCATCTTTCAGATAGTACGCATCCAGTTTACTTACTTTTGTCATTCAAACCTAGCAAACTCATTTTAAACCCACTTTTCAAGAAAATCGTGAATCTGTAAAAATTCAGTATTCTCAACTTTTCCGTTCTCTAACTTTGCCAATATTGGGACGATTTAAAAAAGCAATGTTTCAGTTAGTAGCGCATCCAGTTTACTTACTTTTGTCATTCAAACCTAGAAAACTCATTTTGAACCCACTTTTCGAGAAAATCGTGAATTTGTAAAAATTCAGTTTTCTCAACTTTTCCATGCTCTAACTTTGCCAATATTGGGACGATTTAAAAAAACCATATGTTTCAGTTAGTAGCTCATTCACTTTACTTACTTTTGTCAATCAAACCTAGAAAACTAATTTTGAACCCACTTTTCGAGAAAATCGTGAATTTGTTAAAATTCAGTATTCTCAACTTTTCCGTGCTCTAACTTTGCCAATATTGGGACGATTTAAAAAAGCAATATTTCAGTTAGTAGCGCATCCAGTTTACTTACTTTTGTCATTCAAACCTAGAAAACTCATTTTGAACCCACTTTTCGAGAAAATCGTGAATTTGTAAAAATTCAGTTTTCTCAACTTTTCCGTGCTCTAACTTTGCCAATATTGGGACGATTTAAAAAAGCAATGTTTCAGATAGTAGCGCATCCAGTTTACTTACTTTTGTAATTCAAACCTAGAAAACTCATTTTGAACCCACTTTTCGAGAAAATCGTGAATTTGTTAAAATTCAGTATTCTCAACTTTTCCGTGCTCTAATTTTGAGAAATTGGGACGATTTAAAAAAGCATTGTTTCAGTTAGTAGCGCATCCAGTTTACTTACTTTTATCGTTCAAACCTAGAAAACTCATTTTGAACCCACTTTTCGAGAAAATCGTGAATTTGTAAAAATTCAGTATTCATAACTTTTCCTTGCTCTAAGTTTGAGTATTGGGACGATTTAAAAAAGCATTGTTTCAGTTAGTAGCGCATCCAGTTTACTTACTTTTGTCATTCAACCTAGAAAACTCATTTTTAATCTACTTTTTGAGAAAATCGTGAATTTGTTAAAATTCAGTATTCTCAACTTTTCCGTGCTCTAACTTTACCAATATTGGGACGATTTAAAAAAGCATTGTTTCAGTTAGTAGCGCATCCAGTTTACTTACTTTTGTCATTCAAACCTAGAAAACTCATTTTAAACCCACTTTTCAAGAAAATCGTGAATATGTAAAATTCAGTATTCAAAACTTTCCTTTCTCAAAAACTTTGCCAATTTTGGGGACGTTTTTAAAAAAAAAGCAATTTTTCAGTTAAAAGCGCATCCACAATGTTTCAGTTAGTAGCGCATCCAAGTCTACTTACTTTTGTCATTCAAAACCTAGAGTACTCATTTTGAACCCACCTTTTGAGAAACGTGAATATGTAAAAATTTAGTTTTTCTCAAATTTCCGTGCTCGTAACTTTTGCCAATATTGGGACGATTTAAAAAAGCAATGTTTCAGTTAATAGCGCATCCGTTTACTTACTTTTGTCATTCAACCTAGAAAATCTCATTTTGAACCCCTTTTCGAGAAAATCGTGATATCTGTAAAAAAATTCAGTATTCTCAAACTTCTCGTTTTCTTTAACTTTGCCATATTGGACGGATTTAAAAAAGGCAATGTGTTTTCAGTTAGTAGCGCATCCAGTTTTACTTTACTTTTGTCATTCAAACCCTAGAAAACTCATTTTGAACCCACTTTTTGGAGAAAATCGTGAATAAGTAAAAATTTAGTTTCTCAAATTTTCGCGTGCTCTAACTTTGCCAGATTGGGTCAGACTATTTTAAAAAAGCAATACTTCATTAGTAGCGCAATCCAGTTACTTACTTTTGTCATTCAAAACCTGAAGAACTAATTTGAACCCAATTTTCGAGAAAGCGTGAATTTGTCAAAATTCCGTTTCTCAACTTTTCCGTGCTCTAACTTTCCGAATATTGGGACGATTTAAAACAGCCAATGTTTCAGTTAGTAGCGCATCCAGTTTACTTACTTTTGTCATTCAACCTAGAAAAACTCATTGACCCACTTTTCGATAAAAATCGTGAAGTTCCAATATTTGGACGATTTAATTAAAGCTTTGGTTTCAGTTAGTAGCGCATCCAAGTTTACTTACTTTTGTCATTCAAACCTATAAAACTCATTTTAAGCCTATTTTTGAGAAGACGCGATTGTAAAAATTCAGTATTCTCCAACTTTTCCGTGCTCTAACTTTGACCAATATTGGGACGATTTAAAAAAGCAATGTTTTCAGTTAGTAGCGCATCCAGTTTACTTAATTTTTTTTTCATTCAAACCTCCGAAAAATCATTTTGAACGCCACTTTTTCGAAAAATCGTGAATTTGGCAAAATTCAGTTTTCTCAACTTTTCCGGGCTCTACTTTGCCAATATTGGGACGATTAAAAACAATCTTTCAGTTAGTAGCGCATCCAGTTTACTTACTTTTGTCCATTCAAAACCTATAAAACTAATTTTTAACCCACTTTTGAGTACAATCGTGAATTTGTAGAAAATTCAGTATTCTCAACTTTTTCGTGCTCTATAACTTTGGCCAATATTGGGACATTTAAAAAAGCATGTTTCAGTTAGTAGCGCTCCAGTTTACTTACTTTTGTCATTCACACCTAGAACTCATTTTGAACCCACTTTTCGAGAAAATCGTGGAATTTGCAAAAATTCAGTTTTTCTCAACTTTTTTTCCGTGTTCTAACTTTGCCAATATTGGGACGATTAAAAAAGCTTGTTTTCAGTTAGTAGCGCATCCAGTTTACTTACTTTTGTCATTCAACCTAAAAACTCATTTTTAACTCTACTTTTTGAGAAAATCGCGAAATTTGTAAAAATTCAGATACATTCTCAACTTATTCCGTGCTCTACTTTGCCAATATGGGACGATTTAAAAAGCATTGTTTCACGTTAGTAGCGCATTCCAGTTTTACTTAAGTTTTGTCATCAAACCCAGAAACTCATTTTGAACCACTATTCGAGAAAAATCGTGAATTTGTAAAAATTCAGTTTTCCTCAACTTTTTCCGTGCTCTTACTTTGGTTAATATGGGGACGTTAAGAAGCAATGTTTTAGTTATGGCTCATTACAGTTTTACTTACTTTGTCATTCAAACCTAGAAAACTCATTTTGAACCCCCTTGTTCGAGAAATCGTGAATTTGTAAAAATTAGTATTCATAACTTTCCTTGCTCTAAGTTTTTGAGTATTGGACGATTTAAAAAAGCATTGTTTCAGTTAGTAGCGCATCCCAGTTTACTTACTTTTAGTCATTCAACCTAGAAAACTCATTTTTTAATCTACTTTTGGAGAAAATCGTGAATTTTGGTTAAAATTCAGTAATTCCTCAAACTTTTTAAAGGGGGGTGCTCTAACTTTAGACCATATTGGGACGATTAAAAAAGCAATGTTTTCAAGTTAGTAGCCGCATCCAGTTTACTTACTTTTGTCATTCAAACCTAGAAAACTCATTTTGAACCCACTTTTGCGAGAAAATCGTGAATTTGTAAAATTCCAGTTTTCTCCACTTCCCAGTGCTCTGAACTTTGGCAATATTGGGACGATTTAAAAGAAGCTAATTGTTTCAGTTCAGTAGCGCATCCAGTTTACTTACTTTTGTCATTCAACCTAGAAAACTCCTTTGAACCCACTTTTTCGAGAAAATCGTGAATTTGTTAAAAATTCAATTTTCTCAACTTTTCCGTGCTCTACTTTGGCCAATATTGGGACGATTTAAAAAAGCAATGTTTCAGTTTAGTAGGGCGATTCCAGTTTACTTACTTTTGTCATTCAAACCAGAAAACTCCATTTTTGAACCCACTTTTTGCTAGAAAATCGGAATTTGTAAAATTACGTTTTTCTCAACTTTTCGTGCTCCTACTTTGCCAATATTGGTAGACGATTTAAAAAAGCAAACTTTCAGATAGTAGCGCAATCTCAGTTTTACTTCTTTTGTCATTCAAACCTAAAAACTCATTTGAACCCACTTTTCAAGAAAATTGGAAACTTTTAAAAATTGAGTAATCTCAACTTTTCCCGTTCTCTAACTTGCCATATTGGGACGATTTAAAAAAGCAATGTTTCAGTTAGTACGCATCCAGTTTTACTTACTTATGTCGCATTCAAAACACTTAGAAAACTCCATTTTGAAACCCACTTTTTGAGAAAATCGTGAATTTGTTAAAAATTTAGTTTTTTTCTCAACTTTTCCGTGCTCTAACTTGGCCAATATTGTGGACGATTTTAAAAAGCAATGATTTCAGATAGTAGCGCATCCTAGTTACTTACTTTTGTCATTCAAACCTAGAAAACGGTCATTGAACCCACTTTTCAAGATATAATCGTGATTGTAAAAATTCAGTTTTCTCACTTTTCCGTGCTCTAACTTTGCATATTGAGACGATTTAAAAAAGCAATTTTCAGTTAGCAGCGCATCCAGTTTACTTACTTTTGTCATTCAAACCTAGAAAACTAATTTTGAACCCACTTTTCGGAAAATCGTGAAATTTGGGGGGGGGTAAAAAATTCAATTATTCTCACTTTTTTCCGTGCTCTAACTTTGCCATATTGAGACGTTTTAAATATTGGGACGATTTAAAAAGCAATGTTTCAGTTAGTAGGTCGCATCCATTTTTACTTACTTTGTCATTCAACCTAGAAACTCTCATTTGAACCGCACTTTTAAAAAAAAAAGAGAAAATCGTGCATTTTGCAAAATTCAGTTTTCCTTCAACTTTTCCGTGCTTCTAACTTTGGCCAATATTGGGACGATTTAAAAAATCATTGTTTCAGTTAGTAGCGGCATCCAGTTTTACTTTACTTTTGTCATTCAAACCTAGAAAACTCAATTTTTAACCTACTTTTTGGAGAAAATCCGGCGAATTTTGTAAAAATCAGTTATTCTCAACTTTTCCGTCCGCTCTAGACTTTTACCAATATTGGGAGAAACGAAATTTAAAAAAGCATTGTTTCAGTTAGTAGCGCACATCCGTTTACTCAATTTTTTTCATTAACCTAGAAAACTCATTTTGAACCCACTTTTCGAGAAATGGTGAATGTGTGCAAAAATTCAGTTTTCTCAACTTTTCCGTTGCTCTCTAACTGTTGCCAATATTTGGACGATTTAAAAAAGCATTGTTTCAGTTAGTAGCGCATCCAGTTTACTTACTTTTGTCATTCAAACCCAGAAAACTCATTTTGAACCCACTATTCGAGAAAATCGTGAATTTGTTAATAGTCATTTTCTCACTTTTTCGGCTCTAACTTTGTTAACTATGGGGACGATTTAAAAAAGCAATGTTTTTAGTTAGTGGCTCATACATTTACTTACTTTTGTCAGGAAAACCTAGGAAAACTCATTTTGAACCACTTTTCGAGAAATCGTGAATTTGTAAAAATTTCAGTAATTCATATCATAACTTTTCCTTAGCTCTAACTTTGAGTATTGGGACGATTTAAAAAAGCATTGTTTTCAGTTAGTAGCGCATCTCCAGTTTTACCTTACTTTTATCATTCCAAACCTAGGACAAACTCTTTTAATCTACTTTTTGAAGAAAATCGGAATTTTGTTAAAAATTTCAGTTATTCTCAACTTTTCACGTGCTCTAATTTACCAATATTGGGACGATTTAAAAAAGCAATGTTCAGGTAGTAGCGCATCCCAGTTTACTTACTTTTGTCTTCAAACCGTAGACACTCAGTTTGAACCCAACTTTTCGAGAAATCGGAATTTGCAAATATTCAATTTTGCTCACTTTTCCAGTGCTCGTACTTTGCCAATATTGGGACGATTTAAAAAAGCATTGTTTAAGTTAGTAGGCGCATCCAGTTTACTTGACTTTTGTCTTCAAACCCAGAAAACTCATTTTGAGCCCACTTTTTCGAGAAAATCGTGATTTGTAAAAATTAAGTTTTCTCACTTTTCCGTGCTTCTTACTTTGTTAAGATGAGGACGATTTAAAAAAGCAATGTTTTCAGTTAGTGGCTCCTACAAGTTTACTTACTTTTGTCATTCAAACATAGAAAACTCATTTTTGACCCACTTTTTCGAGAAAATCGTGAATGTTGTAAAAAATTCAGTATTCTCAACTTTTTCGTGCTCGACTTTGCCAATATTTGTACGATTTAAAAAGCAATTGTTCAGTTAGTAGCGCATCCAGTTTACTTACTTTTTGGTCATTCAAACCTAGAAACTCATTTGAACCCACTTTCGACAAAATCGTGAATTTGTAGAAATTCAGTTTTCTCAACTGTTCCTTGCTTTAACTTTTGAAAATGATTGGGACGATTAAAAAAGCAATGTTTCAGTTATAGCGCATTCAGTTTTTACTTACTTTTGTCATTCAAACCTAGAAAAACTCATTTGAACGCCACTTTTTCGAGAAAATCGTGAATTTTTTAAAAATTTCAGTTTTCTCAACGTTTCGTTCTCTAACTTGCCATATTGGGACGATTTAAAAAACAATGTGTCAGTTAGTAGCGCATCCAGTTTAACTTTACTTTTGTCATTCAAACCTAGAAAACTCATTTTGAACCCACTTTTCGGAAAATCGTGAATTTGTTAAATTCCGTTTTCCTCTCAACTTTTCCGTGGCTCTAACTGTGCCAATATTGGACGATTTAAAAAGCAATTGTTTCAGTAAGTAGCGATCCAGTTTACTTACTTTTGTCATTCAAATCTAGAAAACCCCCTCATTTTGAACCCACTTTTCGAGAAAATCGGGTGAATTTTTTAAAAATTCAGTTTCTCCACTTTTCCGTGCTTCTAACTTTGGCCAATATTGGGACGATTTAAAAAGCAATGTTCAGATAGTAGCGCATCCAGTTTACTTACTTTTGGTAATTCGAAGACCTAGAAAACTCATTTTGAACTCCACTTTTCGAGAAAAATCGTGATTATTTGTAAAGTATTTAGTTTTTATCTAACTTTTCCGTGCTCTGAATCTTTGCCAATATTGGGACGATTTAAAAAGCAATGTTTCAGTTAGTAGCGCCTCCAGTTTACTTCTTTTGTCATTCAAACCTAGAAAACTCATTTGAACCCACTTTTCGGAGAAAAATCGTGATTTGTTAAAATTCATTATTCTCAACTTTTTCGGTGCTCTACCTTGCCAATATTGGGACGATTTAAAAAAGCAATGTTTCAGTTAGTTAGCGCATCCAGTTTACCTACTTTTGTCATTCAACCTAGAAAACCATTTGAACCCACTTTTCGAGAAAATCGTGAATTTGCAAAAATTCAGTTTTCTCAACTTTTCCGTGCTCTATACTTTGCCAATATTGGGAAACGATTTAAAAAGCCATGTTCACAGTTAGTCTATCATCGCAGTTTACTTACTTTGTCATTCAAACCCAGAAAAACTCATTTTGAACCCACTTTCGACAAAATCGTGAATTTTGTAAAAATTCAGTTTTCTCAACTTTTCCGTGCTCTAACTTTGCCAATATTGGGACGATTAAAAAGCAATCTTCAGATAGTAGTGCGGCAATCCATTTTACTTTCTTTTGTCCCTTAAAACCTAGAAACTCATTTTGACCCCACCTTTTCGAGAAAATCGTGAATTTGTAAAAATTCAGTTTTCTCAACTTTTTCCGTTGCTCTAACTTTGCCAATATTGGGACGATTTAAAAAAGGCAATCTTTCAGATAGTAGCGCATCCAGTTTTACTTTACTTTGTCATTCAAATCTAGAAAACTCATTTTGATCCCACTTTTTGAGAAAATCGTGACTATGTAAATTTTAGTTTTTCCCTAACTTTTCCGTGCTCTAAGCTTTGCCAATATTGGGACGATTGAAAAAAGCAATGTTTCAGTTGTAGCGGCATCCGTTTACTTACTTTTGTCATTCAAATCTAGAAAATTGATTTGAAACCCACTTTTCGAGAAAATCTTGAATTTGTAAAAATTCAGTTTTCTCAACTTTTCCGTGCTCTAACTTTGCCAATATTGGGACGATTTAAAAAAGCGCATCCAGTTTACTTACTTTTGTCATTCAAACCTAGAAAACTCATTTTGAACCCACTTTTTGAGAAAATCGTGAATTTGTAAAAATTTAGTTTTCTCACTTTGTCCGTGCTCTAACTTTGCCAATATTGGGGTACGATTTAAAAAACGCAATGTTTCAGTTAGTAGCGCATCCAGTTTTCCTACTTTTGTCATTCAAGGCCTATAAAACTCATTGTTGACCCCACTTTTTGCGAAAATCGTGAATTTGTAAAAATTCAGTTTTCTCAACTTTTTCCGTGCTCTAACTTTTTGCCAATATTGGGACGATTTAAAAAAGCAATGTTTTCAGTTCATTAGCGCATCCAGTTTACTTACTTTTCTTCTTCAAACCTAGAAAACTCATTTTGAACCCACTTTCGAGAAAATCGTGAATTTGTCAAATTCATTTTCTCAACTTTCCGTGCTCTAACTTTGCCAATATTGGACGATTTAAAAAAAGGCGCATCCCGTTTTTACTTACTTTTGTCATTCAAAAAAAACCTAGAAAACTCATTTTTGAAACCCACGTTTGGAGAAAATCGTGAATTTGTAAAATTTTAGTTTTTCTCAAAACTTTGCCGTGCTCTACTTTGCCAATATTGTGACTATTTAAAAAGCAATTGTTTCAGTTAGTAGCGCTCCAGTTTACTTATTTTTGTTCATTCAACCTAGAAACTCATTTTTTGACCCACTTTTCGAGAAAATCCGTGAATTTGTAAAAATTTCAGTTTTCTCAAACTTTTCCTTGCTTTAACTTTGGGGAAAAATATTGGGACGATTTAAAAAAGCATGTTCAGTAGTAGCGCATCAGTTTTACTTACTTTACTTTTGTCATTCAAACCTAGAAAACTCATTTTGAAACCCACTTTTTCGAGAAAATCGGAATTTGTAAGAAACTTCAGTTTTTCTCATTTTCCGTGCTCTAACTTGGCCAATATTGGTACTGATTTTAAAAGCAATGTTAGATAGTAGACGGCATCAGTTTTACTTACTTTTGTCATTCAAACTAGAAACTCATTTGAACACACTTTTCAGAAAAATCGTTATATGGTAAAATTCATTTTCTCACTTTTCACGTGCTCTAATTTTGGCCAATGATTGGAGACGATTTAAAAAACTTCAGTTAGTAGCGCATCCAGTTTTTTTTTTTTTTGTCATTCAAACTGAAAACTCATTTTGAACCCCTTTTTTTGGAAAATCGTGAATTTGAAAAAAATTTTTTCTAAATTTTTTTCGTTCTCTAATTTCCCAATATTGGGACATTTAAAAAAGCAATGTTTCTTTAGTGCCACCCAGTTTATTTATTTTTTGTCATTCAAACCTAAAAAACCTCATTTTAAAACCCACTTTTCAGAAAATCGTGAATTTTGAAAAAATTTCTTTTAAAACTTTTTCTTTCTCAAACTTTGCCATTTTGGGAAAATTTTAAAAAAAGCAATTTTCAGTTAGTACGCTCCAGTTTATTATTTTTGTCATAAAACCCCAAAAACTCTTTTAACCCACTTTTCAAAAAAATCGTGAATTTGTAAAAATTCTTTTTTCTCACTTTTCCGTGCTCTAATTTTGCCAATTTTGGGGCGTTTTTAAAAAAGCTTGTTTCTTAGTAGCGCATCCATTTACTTACTTTTGTCATTCAAACCAAAAACTCTTTTAAACCCCCTTTCGAAAATCGAAAATTTGTAAAAATTCAGTTTTTTTTCAACTTTTCCGTGCTCTAACTTTTTTAAATTTGGGGACTTTTAAAAAAAGAAATTTTTTTATTTTTGGGGGCTCATAATTTTTACTTACTTTTGTCATTAAAACCTGAAAACTCATTTTAAACCCCCTTTTTTCAAAAAATCGTAAATTTGTAAAATTCTTTTTCTAACTTTTCCTTGCTCAAATTTTGAATTTTTGGGACTTTAAAAAAAAGCTTTTTTCATTTTAGTAGCGCATCCATTTCTTATTTTTTTCATTCAACCTAGAAAACTCTTTTTTTAAACACTTTTGAAAAAATCGTAAATTTTTTGAAAAAATTGTATTTTTCAATTTTTTCCTTTTCCTAACTTTCCAATATTGGGACATTTAAAAAAGCAATTTTCAGTTAGTAGCGCATCTAGTTTACTTACTTTTGTCATTCAAACCTAGAAAACTCATTTTGAACCCACTTTTCGAGAAAATCGTGAATTTGTAAAAATTCAGTTTTCTCAACTTTTCCTTGCTTTAACTTTGAAAATATTGGGTCGATTTAAAAAAGCAATGTTTCAGTTAGTAGCGCATCCAGTTTACTTACTTTTGTCATTCAAACCTAGAAAACTCATTTTGAACCCACTTTTCGAAAAAATCGTGAATTTGTAAAAATTCAGTATTCTCAACTTTTCCGTGCTCTAACTTTGCCAATATTGGCAAGATTTAAAAAAGCAATGTTTCAGTTAGTAGCGCATCCAGTTTACTTACTTTTGTCATTCAAACCTAGAAAACTCATTTTGAACCCACTTTTCGAGAAAATCGTGAATTTGTAAAAATTCAGTTTTCTCAACTTTTCCGTGCTCTAACTTTGCCAAATATTGGGACATTTAAAAAAGCATTGTTTCAGTTAGTAGCGCATCCAGTTTACTTATTTTTTGTCATTCAAACCTAGAAAACTCATTTTTAACCTACTTTTTCGAGAAAATCGCGAATTTGTAAAAAATTCAGTTTTCTCAACTTTTCCGTGCTCTAACTTTCCATATTGGGACGATTTAAAAAAGCATTGTTTCATTAGTAGCGCATCCAGTTTACTTATTTTTTCATTCAAACCCCTAGAAAACTCATTTTGAACCCACTTTTCGAGAAAATCGTGAATTTGTAAAAATTCAGTTTTCTCAACTTTTCCGTGCTCTAACTTTGCCAATATTGGGGACGATTTAAAAAAAGAAATTGTTTCAGTTAGTGCGCATCCAGTTTACTTACTTTTGTCATTCAAACCTAGAAAACTCATTTTGAACCACTTTTCGAGAAAATCGTGAATTTGTAAAAATTCAGTTTCTCAACTTTTCCGTGCTCTAACTTTGCCAATATTGGGACGATTTAAAAAGCAATGTTTCAGTATAGTGAGCTCATCAGTTTACTTACTTTTGTCATTCAAACCTAGAAAACTCATTTTGAACCAACTTTTCAAGAAAATCGTGAATTTGTAAAAATTCAGTATTCTCAACTTTTACGTGCTCTAACTTTGCCAATATTGGGACGATTTAAAAAAGCAATGTTTCAGTTAGTAGCGCATCCAGTTTACTTACTTTTTGTCATTCAACCTAGAAAACTCATTTTGAACCCACTTTTTGAGAAAATCGTGAATTTGTAAAAATTCAGTTTTCTCAACTTTTCCGTGCTCTAACTTTGCCAATATTGGGACGATTTAAAAAAGCAATGTTTCAGTTAGTAGCGCATCCAGTTTACTTACTTTTGTCATTCAAACCTAGAAAACTCATTTTGAACCCACTTTTCGAGAAAATCGTGAATTTGTAAAAATTTAGTTTTCTCAACTTTTTCGTTCTCTAACTTTGCCAATATTGGGACGATTTAAAAAAGTAATGTTTCAGTTAGTAGCGCATCCAGTTTACTTACTTTTGTCATTCAAACCTAGAAAACTCATTTTGAACCCACTTTTCGAGAAAATCGTGAACTTGTAAAAATTCAGTTTTCTCAACTTTTCGTGTCTCTAACTTCGCTAATATTGGGACATTTAAAAAAGCAATGTTTCAGTTAGTAGCGCATCCAGTTTACTTACTTTTGTCATTCAAACCTAGAAAACTCATTTTGAACCCACTTTTCGAGAAAATCGTGAACTTGTAAAAATTTAGTTTTCTCAACTTTTCCGTGCTCTAACTTTGCCAATATTGGGACGATTTAAAAAAGCCATCTTTCAGATAGTAGCGCATCCAGTTTACTTACTTTTGCCATTCAAACCTAGAAAACTTATTTTAACCCACTTTTCAAGAAAATCGTGAATTTGTAAAAATTCAGTATTCTCAACTTTTCCGTGCTCTAACTTTGCCAATATTGGGACGATTTAAAAAAGCAATGTTTCAGTTAGTAGCATCCAGTTTACTTACTTTTGTCATTCAAACCAGAAAACTCATTTTGAACCCACTTTTTGAGAAAACCGTGAATTTGTAAAAATTAGTTTTCTCAACTTTTCCGTGCTCTAACTTGCCAATATTGGGACGATTTAAAAAAGCAATCTTTTCAGATGTAGCGCATCCAGTTTACTTACATTTTTCATTCAAACCTAGAAAACTCATTTTGAACCCACTTTTCGAGAAAATCGTGAATTTGTAAAAATTCAGTTTTCTCAACTTTTCCGTGCTCTAAATTTGCCAATATTGGGACGATTTAAAAAAACCAATGTTTCAGTTAGTAGCGCATCCAGTAACTTACTTTTGTCATTCAAACCTAGAAAACTCATTTTGAACCCACTTTTCGAGAAAATCGTGAACTTGTAAAAATTCAGTATTCTCAACTTTTCCGTGCTCTAACTTTGCCAATATTGGGACGATTTAAAAAAGCAATGTTTCAGTTAGTAGCGCATCCAGTTTACTTACTTTTGTCATTCAAACCTAGAAAACTCATTTTGAACCCACTTTTCGAGAAAATCGTGAATTTTCAAAAATTCAGTTTTCTCTACTTTTCCGTGCTCTAACTTTGCCAATATTGGGACGATTTAAATAAGCATTGTTTCAGATAGTAGCGCATCCAGTTTACTTACTTTTGTCATTCCAACCTAGAAAACTCATTTTTGAATACACTTTTTGAGAAAATCGTGAATTTGTAAAAATCAGTATTTCCAACTTTTTCCGTGCTCTAACTCTACCAATATTGGGACGATTTAAAAAAGCATTGTTTCAGTTAGTAGCGCATCCAGTTTACTTACTTTTGTCATTCAAACCTAGAAAACTCATTTAAACCCCACTTTTTGAGAAACCGTGAATTTGTAAAAATTTAGTTTCTCAACTTTTTCCGTGCTCTAACTTTGCCAATATTGGGACGATTTAAAAAAGCAATGTTTCGTTAGTAGCGCATCCAGTTTACTTACTTTTGTCATTCAAACTAGAAAACTCATTTGAACCCACTTTTCGAGAAATCGTGAATTTGTAAAAATTCAGTTTTCTCAACTTTTCCGTGCTCTAAATTTGCCAATATTGGGACGAATTTAAAAAAAGCATTGTTTCAGTTAGTAGCGCATCCAGTTTACTTACTTTTGTCATTCAAACCTAGAAAACTCATTTTGAACCCACTTTTCGAGAAATCGTGAACTTGTAAAATTCAGTATTCTCAACTTTTCCGTGCTCTAACTTTGCCAATATTGAGACGATTTAAAAAAGCAATGTTTCAGTTAGTAGCGCATCCAGTTTACTTACGTTTGTCATTCAAACCTAGAAAACTCATTTTGAACCCACTTTTCGAGAAAATCGTGAAACTTTCCAATATTGGGGACGATTTAAAAAAGCAATGTTTCAGTTAGTAGCGCATCCAATTTACATACTTTTGTCATTCAAACCCAGAAAACTCATTTTGAACCCACTTTTCGAGAAAATCGTGAATTTGTATAAATTCAGTTTTCTCAACTTTTCCGTGCTCTAACTTTGCCAATATTGGGACGATTTAAAAAAGCAATGTTTCAGTTAGTAGCGCATCCAGTTTACTTACTTTTGTCATTCAAACCTAGAAAACTCATTTTGAACCCACTTTTCGAGAAAATCGTGAATTGTAAAAATTCAGTTTTCTCAACTTTTCCGTGCTCTAACTTTGCCAATATTGGGACGATTTAAAAAAAGCAATGTTTCAGTTAGTAGCGCATCCAGTTTACTTACTTTTGTCATTCAAACCTAGAAAACTCATTTTGAACCACTTTTCGAAGAAAATCGTGAATTGTAAAAATTAGTTTTCTCAACTTTCCGTGCTCTAACTTTGCCAATATTGGGACGATTTAAAAAAGCATTGTTTCAGTAGTTAGTAGCGCTCCAGTTTACTATTTTTGTCATTCAAAACCTAGAAAACTCATTTTGACCCACTTTTGAGAAAACCTGAATTTGTAAAAATTTAGTTTTCTCAACTTTTCCGTGTGCTCTAACTTTCCCAATATTGGACGATTTAAAAAAGCAATTTTTTCAGTTGGGAGCGCATCCATTTTTATTACTTTTGTCATTCAAACCTAGAAAAGTCATTTTGAACCCACTTTTGGGAGAAAATCGTGAATTTGCAAAAAATTCAGTGTTCTCAACTTTTCCGTGCTCTAACTTTGCCATATTGGGACGATTTAAAAAAAGCATTGTTTCAGTTAGTAGCGCATCCAGTTTACTTACTTTTATCATTCAAACCTAAAAACTCTTTTTTAAATATTTTTTGAGAAAATCGTAAATTTTGTAAAAATTCGTATTCTCAACTTTCCGTGCTCTAAACTTTCCAATATTGGACGATTTAAAAAAGCAATGTTTCAGTTAGTAGATCATCCAGTTTACTTTACTTTGTCATCAAACCCAGACAACTCATTTTGAACCACTTTTCGAGAAAATCGTGAATTTGTAAAAATTCGTTTTCTCAACTTTTCCGTGCGTCTAAACTTGCCAATAATTGGGGACGATTTAAAACAGCAATGTTTCAGTTAGTAGCGCATCAGTTTACTTACTTTTGTCATTTCAAACCTAGAAAACTCATTTGAAAACCAACTTTTCGAGAAAAATCGGTGAATTTGTAAAGAATCAAGTTTTCTCAACTTTTCCGGCTCTAACTTTGCCACATATGGGGACGATTTAAAAAAGCAATGTTTTAGATAGTAGCGTATTCCAGTTTTACTTACCTGTTGTCATTTCAAACTAGAAAAATATTTGAACACACCTTTTTGAGAAAAACGTGAATTTGTTAAAAATTAGTTTCTCAACTTTTCCGTGTGCTCTCAACTTTGGCCAATATTGGGGTACGATTTAAAAAAAGTCAAATGTTTCAGATAGTAGCGGCATCCAGTTTGACTACTATTTTATTTCGAAACCTAGAAAGAATCATATTGAACCCACGTTGTCGAGAAAATCTGTGAATTTGTAAAAAATTCAGTTTTCTCAATTTTCCGTGCTCTAAATTTGCCAATATTGGGACGATTAAAAAAACCAATGTTTCAGTTTAGTAGCGAATCGAGATTTACTTACTTGTCATTCAAACTAGAAAAACTCATTTTGAACCCCACTTTTCGAGGACAAAATCGTGAAACTCTGTTAAAATTCAGTATCTCAACTTTCCGTGCTCTAACTTGCCAATATTGGACGATTTAAAAGGAAGCAATGTTTCAGTTAGAGCGCATCAGTTACTTACGTTTGTCATTCAAACTAGAAAACCTCCTTTTGAACCCACTTTTCGAGAAACTCCCCCTGGAGTGAATTTATGTAAAAATTAGTTCTTCTCAACTGTTTCCGTGCAATAGAATCTAACTTGCCAATATTGGACCGATTTAAAAAAAGCAATGTTCAGTAGTACGCGCATCAATTTTATTACTTTTGTCATTCAAACCTAGAAAACTCATTTTTAATATACTTTTTGAGAAAATCGTGAATTTGTTAAAATCCAGATCTTACTTTTTCCGTAGCTCTTACTTTACCACTATTGGGACGATTAAAAAAGCAAGTTTCAGTCAGAAGCGCATCAGTTTACTTACTATTTGTCATTCAAACCATAGAAAATCTTTTGAACACCACTTTTCGAGAAAATCGTGAATTGGTAAAAATTCAGTCATTCTCAACCTTTTCCGTGCTCTAACTTTGCCAATAATTGGACGATTAAAAAAGCGAAGCTTTCAGTTGTAGCGCATCAGTTACTTACTTTTGTCATTCAAACCTAGAAAACTCATTTTGAACCCACTTTTTCGAGAAAATATCGTGAATTGCAAAAATTCAGTTTTCTCAATCTTTTCCGTGCTCTAAACTTTGCCAATATTGGGACGATGGTAAAAAAGCATGTTTAGTTAGTAGCGATCCAGTTTACTTACTTTTGTCATTCGCAAACACTAGAAAACTCATTTTAACCTACTTTTTGAGATAAATCGCGATTTGTAAAAAAGTCAGTATTCTCAACTTTTCCGTGCTTAACTTTACCAATATTGGGACGATTTAAAAAAGGATTGTTTCAGGTAGTAGCGCATCCAGTTTACTGAATTTTTTTCATTCAAACCAGAATTAATCCTCATTTTGACCCACTTTTCGAGAGAAATCGTGAATTTGTAAAATTAAGTTATTTCTCAACTTCCGTAGCTTAAACGTTTGCCAATATTGGGACGATTTAAAAAAAGCAGATGTTTCAGTTAGTAGCGCATCCCGTTTACTTACTTTTGTCATTTCAAACCAGAAGAAAAAGAACTAATTTTTGAACCACACTAGTTCGAGGAAAATCGTGGAATATGTAAAAGAATTCAGTGTTTATCTCAACTTTCCCGTGCCCAACTTTGTTAATATGGGCAACGAATTTAAAAAAGCATGTTTTAGTTCAGGGCTCATCCATTTTACTACTTTGTGTCATCAAACCTAGAAAGAAAAACCATTTGAACCACTTTTCGACGAAAAATCGTGAAGTTGTTAAATTCAGTATTTCTCAACTCTTCCGGTGCTCTAACTTTGCCAATATTGGGTGACGATTTAAAAAGAGCAATCTGATTTAATGATAGTAGCGCATCCAGTAGAAACTTAACTAAGTTTGCCATTCAAACCTAGAAAACTCATTTTGAACCCCGCACTTTTCAACGAAAATCGTGAATTTTTTAAAAAATTCAGGTAGTCCTCAAACCTTTTCCGGCTGCCTCTAACTTTGCACAAATATTGGGGACGATTTAAAAAAGCAAGTTTCAGTATAGTAGGCGCTATCCAGTTACTTACTTTTGTCATTCAACTAGAAAAACTCATTGTTTGAACACACTTTTCGAGAAATCGGAATTTGAAAAATTCAGTTTTTCAAACTTTTTCCGGGCCTAACTTTTGCCATATTGGGACGATTTAAAAAACGAATTGTTTCAGTTAGTAGCGGCATCCAGTTTACTAGTACTTTTGTCATTCAAACCTAGAAAACCCATATGTTTAAACCTACTTTTTGAGAAAAACGTGAATTTGTAAAAATTCAGTTTCTCAAACTTTTTCCGTGTCTCTAACTTGCCAATATTGGGACGATTTAAAAAAGCAAGTTTCAGTTAGTAGATCATCCAGGTTTACGTACTTTTGTCATTCAAACCCAGAAAACTCATTGTGAACCTCACTCTTCTGACAAATCGTGAATTGTAAAAATTCAGTTTTTCTCAACTTTTCCGTTGCTCAACTTGTTAATATGGGGAGATTTAAACAAGCAATGTTTTAGTTAGTTGGCTCATACAGGTTACTTCCTTTTGTCATTCAAACCTAGAAAACTAACTTTTGAGCCCACTTTTCGAGAAAAATCGGTTGGAATTGTAAAAATTCAGTATTCTCAACTTTTTTTTTTTTCCGTGCTCTAACTTTGCACGATATTGGTGACGATTTAAAAAAGCAATGTTTCAGTTAGTAGCGCATCCAAGTTGACTTACTTTGTCATTTCAAAACATAGAAAACTCATTTTTGACCCACTTTTCGAGAAAATTCGTGAATTACTGGTAAAAAAATTCATGTATTCATAACTTTTCCTTGCTTTAACTTGAAAAATATTGGGACGATTTAAAACGCAAGTTTTAGTAGTAGCGCATCCAGTTTACTTACTTTGTCATTCAAACTAGAAAAACTCATTTGAACCCACTTTTCGAGAAAATCGTGAATTGTAAAAATTCAGTTTTCTCAACTTTTTTCGTTCTCATAACTTTGCCAATATTGGGACATTAAAAAAGCAATGTTGTCCGTAAGTAGGCGCATCCAGTTTACTAATTTTGTCATTCAAACATAGAAAACTCATTTTGAACCCACTTTTCAAGAAAATCGGAATTTTGTTTAAAAATTAGTATTCTCACTTCCGTCTCTAACTTTGCCAATATTGGGGGTTTAAAAAAGCAATGTTTCAGTTAGTACGCATCAGTTTACTTACTTTTGTCATTCAAACTAGAAAGAAAAACTCATTTGAACCCACTTGTGAGAAAATCGTGACTTTGTTAAAAATTTAGTTTTCTCAACTTTTCGTTCTCTAACTGTGCCAATATTGGGACGATTTAATGAAAAAAAGTAATGTTTCAGTTAGTTGCGCATCAGTTGACTTACTTTTGTCATTCACAACCTAGAAAACTCATTTTGAAACCCACTTTTCGAGAAAATCGTGAATTTGTAAAAATCTCGGTTTTTTCTCAACTTTTTCGTCTCTAAACTTTGCCAAAATTGGGACGATTTAAAAAAGCACAGTTTCAGTTAGTAAGCGCATCCAGTTACTTACTTTGGTCATTCAAAACCAAGAAAACTCATTTTGAACCCACTTTCACGAAAATCGTGAAATTTGTAAAAATTCAGTATCTCAAACTTTTCCGGCTTTTTTAAACTTTGGGACGATTAAAAAAAGCAATGTTTCAGTTGTAGCGCATTCCAGTGTACTATTATGCATTCAAAACCTAGAAAACTCATTTAACCCACTTTTCGAGAAATCGTGAAGTGTGTTGTTTAAAATCAGTATTCTCACTTTTCCGTGCTCTAACTTTGCCAATATTGGGACGATTTAAAAAAGCAATGTTTCAGATAGTATGCGCATCCAGTATTTACTACTTTTGCATTCAAACCTAGAAAAACTAATTTTAACATACTTTGTGAGAACAACTCGTGAATTTTGTAAAAATTCAGGTTTCTCACACTTTTCCGTGCTCTAACTTTGCCCCAAAAAAAATTTATTTTTGGGACGATTTAAAAAAGCAATGTTTCAGTAGTAGATCATCACCAGTTTACTTACTTTTGTCATTCAAACCCAGAAAAAGCTCATTTTGAACCACTTTTCGACAAAATCGTGAATTTGTAAAAATTCAGTTTCTCAACTTTCCGTTGCTCTAACTTTGTAAGATGGGGGACTGATTTTAAAAAAGCAATGTTTTAGTTAGTGCGCTCAACAGTTACTTACTGTTGGTCATGAAACATAGAAAACTCATTTGAACCCACTTTCGAGAAAATCGTGAATTTGTAAAAAGTTAGTCTTCTAACTTTTTCGTGCTCCTAAATTTGCCAATATTGGGACGATTAAAAAAGCAATGTTTCAGGTAGTAGAGCATCCAGTGTTATACTAACTTATGGTCATTCAAACCCCAGAAAACTACACTTTTATGAACCCACTTTCGAGAAAATCGTGAATTTGTTAAATGCAGTTTTCTCAACTTTTTCCGTGCCTCTAACTTTGCCAATATTGACGAGTAAAAAAGCAATGTTTCAGTCGTAGCGCATCTCAGTTTTACTACTTTTGTCATTCAAACCTAGAAAACTCATTTTGAACCCCCACTTTCGAGAAAATCGTGAATTTGTAAAAATTTCAGGTCTCAACTTTTCCGGGTGCTCTAACTTTGCAAATATGGGACGATTTAAAAAGCAAGTTTCAGTTAGTAGCGCATCAGTTTATACTACTGGTCATTCCCAAACCTAGAAAAACTCATTTGAACCCACTTTTCGAGAAAATCGTGATGAAATTTGTAAAATTTAGGTTTTTCTGAACTTGTCAGTGCTCTAACTTGCCAATATTGGGACGATTTAAAAAAGCCATCTTCAGAAGTAGCGCATCCAGTTTACTTACTTTTGCCATTCAAACCTAGAAAAACGCATTCATTTTGAACCCAACTTTCAAGAAAATCGGTGAATTGTTAAAAATTCAGTAGTTCTCAACTTTTCCGCTGCTCTAACTTTGACAATATTGGGAGATTTAAAAAGCAATTTTCAGTTAGTAGCGCCATCCAGTTTACTTACCTTTTGCATTTCAAACCTGGAAAACTCATTTTGAACCTACTTTTTGAGAAAAAACCGTGAATTTGTTAAAAATTTAGTTTTCTCAACTTTCCGTGCTCAACTGTGGCCAATATTGGGACCGATTAAAAAAGCAATGTTCAGAAGTAAGCGCATCCAGTTTACTTACTATTTTCATTCAAACCTAGAAAACTCATTTGAAACCCACTTTTCGAGAAAAATCGTGAATTTGTGGAAAAATTCAGTCTTCTCAAAACTTTTTCGTGCTCTAAATTTGCCAATATTGGACGATTGTTAAAAAAACCAATGTTTCAGTTAGATAGCTGCATCAGTTTACATTACTTTTGTCCATCAAACCTAGAAAACTCATTTTGAACCCACTTTTCGAGGAAAATCGGAACTTGTAAAAAATTCATATTCTCAAACTTTCCGTGCTCTACACCTTTGCAAGATGGGACGATTTAAAAAAGCAAGTTTCAGTTAGTAGCGCATCCCGTTATTTACTTTTGTCATTCAAACCTAGAAAACTCATTTTGAACCCACTTTTCCGAGGAAAATCGTGAAATTTGCCAAAAATTCCGTTTTATCAACTTTTCCGTGCTTAAACTTTGCCAATATTGGGACGATTTAAAAAAAGCATTGTTTCAGTTAGTTAGCGCATCCAGTTCTACTTAACTTTTATCAATTCAAACCTAGAAAAATCAGTTTAATATACTTTATTTGAGAAAATCTGGAATTGTAATTTGTAAAAATTAGTATTCTCAACGTTTCCAGTGACTCTAACTCTACCATATTGGGACGATTTAAAAAAAGCATGTTTTAGTTCCGTAGGCTGTCATCCAGTTACTTAATTTTTTTCATTTCAACTAGTTTAAAACTCATTTTGCAACCCACTTTTGAGAAAAGCGTGGAACTTGTAAACAATTAGTTTTCTCAACTTTTCCGTGCTCTAACTTTGCCAATAGTGGACGATTTAAAAAAGCAATGTTTCAGTAGTAGCGCATCCAGTTTACGTTACTTTTGTCATTCAAACCTAAGAAAACATCATTTGAAAACCCACTTTTCGAGAAAAATCGTGAATTTGCAAAAATTCAGTTTTCTCAACTTTTCCGTGCTCTAACTTTGCCAATATTGGGACGATAAAAAAGCATTGTTTCAGTCGAGCGCATCCCAGTTACATACTTTGTCATTCAAACCTAGAAAACTCATTTTGAACCCCACTTTTCGAGAAAAAATCGTGAACTTGTTAAAAATTCAGTATTCTCCAAACTTTTCCGTGCTGCTCTAACTTTGCAATATTGGGGACGATTTAAAAAAGCAATGTTTCAGTTAGTACCGCATCAGTTTACATTACTTTTGTCTTCAAACCTAGAAAAACTCATTTGAACCCACTTTTCGAGAAAAATCGTGAATTTGCAAAACTTCAGTTTTTCTCACTTTCCGTGCTCTAACTTTGCCAAATTATTGGGACGTATTTAAAAAGCAATCTTTCAGATAGTGCGCATCCAGTTTACTTACTTTTTTTTTACCATTTCAAACCTAGAAAAACCTCATTTTGAACCCACTTTTAAGAAAATCGTGGAATTTGTAAAAAATTCAGTATTCTCACTTTTCCGTGTTTAACTTTGCCAATATTGGGACGATTTAATAAAAGCCAATGTTTCAAGTTAGTAGCGCATCCAGTTTACTACTTTTGTCATTCAAACCTAGAAAACTAATTTTGAAACTTTTTTGAGGAAAACCGTGAATTTGTAAAAATTTAGTTTTTTATCAACTTTTCGTTCTCTAACTTTGCCAATATTGGGACGATTTAAAAAAGCAATGTTTTCAGTTGTAGATCATCCAGTTTACTGCTGTTATCATCAAACCTAGAAAATTCATTTAATATACTTTTTGAGGAAAAATCCGTGAATTGTAAAAAATTCAGTATTTCAACTTTTCCGTGCTCTGTAACTCTACCAATTATATGGGACGATTTAAAAAAGCATTGTTTTATTAGTAAGCGCATCCAGTTACTTATTTTTGTCATGTTCAAAAACCTAGAAAAAGTCATTTTGAACCCACTTTTGAGGAAAACCGTGAATTTGCTAAAAAGTTAGTTTCTCAACTTTTCCGCAGCTCTAACTTTGCCAATATTGGGACTGATATTATAAAAAAAAAGCAAATGTTTTCAGATAGTAGCGCATCCAGTTTACTTACTATTTTCATTTCAAAACCGAAAACTCATTTTGGAACCCACTTTCAGAGAAATCTGTGATGGAATTGTAAAAATTCAGTTTCTCAACTTTTCCGTGATCTAAATGTTGCCAATATTGGGACGATTATTAAAAAAAGCAATGTTCAGTTAGTAGAATCATCCCAGTTTATCTGACACTTTATGCATTCAAACCTAGAAAAACCATTTTTATATAACTTTTGGAGAAAATCGTGAATTGTGTACAAAATTCAGTACGTCTCAAACTTTTCCTGCTCTAACTCTACCAATATGGGACTTATTAAAAAAAGGCATTGTTTAGTTAGCTAGTAGCGAATCCGTTTAATATGTTTTGTCATTAAAACCCTAGAAAAACTCATTTTGAACCCACTTTATTGAGGGACAAACCGTGGAATTTGTAAAAAATTTAGTTTGCTCAACTTTTCGTGCTCTAACTTCTGGCATGCAAATATGGGGACGAGTTTAAAAAAGCAATGTTTCAGATAGTAGCGCAATCCAGTTTACTTAAATTTTCATTTCAAACCTAGCGAAAGAAAACTCATTTTGAACCCACTTTTTCCGAGGAAAAATCGTGATGGGACTGGAATGGTAAAAATTCAGTTTTCCTCAACTTTTCCGTGCTCTAAATTTGCCAATATTGGGACGATTTAAAAAAACCAATGTTTCATTCTAGTAGCGCATCCAGTTTAACTTACTTTTGCCATTCTAAACCAGGAAAACGCAGTTTTGAACCCACTTTTCAAGCGAAAAAAATCGTGAATGTATTGTAAAAAATTCAGTATTCTCAACTTTTCCGTGCTCTAACTATTGCCAATATTAGGGACGATTTTAAAAAACAAAAAAAAAAAAAAACAACAAAAAAAAAAACAAAAAAAAAAGAGAAAGGAAAAAAAAACAAAAATAAAAAAAGCAATGTTTCAGTTAGTAGGCGCATCCAGTTTACTTACTTTTGCATTCAAACTAGAAAATCATTTTGAAGCCTACTTTTTGAGAAAACCGTGATTTGTAAAAATTTTAGTTTTCTCAACTTTTACAGTTGGCTCTAACTTGACTGCCAATATTGGGGTACAGTCGTTAAAAAAGCAATGTTCAGATAGTAGGCATCCATTTTACTTACATTTTCATTCAAACCTAGAAAACTCATTTAAACCCCATTTTTCGAGAAATCGGGGAATTTTTGTAAAATTCATTTTTCCCTCAATTTTCCTTTTGGTTTAAATTTCCCAAAATATTGGGACTTTTAAAAAAAACCATGTTTCCAGTTTTTAGGGGGGATCCATTTACTTATTTTTTGTCATTCAAACCTAAAAAACCCATTTTGAACCCACTTTTCGAAAAAATCGTGAATTTTGGAAAAAATTTCAGTATTCTAAAAATTTTTCCGTGCTCAAAATTTTCCCAAATATTGGGACATTTAAAAAAGAAATTTTTCAGTTAGTAGCGCACCCCAGTTTTTTACTTTTGTCATTCAAACCTAGAAAACTCTTTTTGGAAACCCACTTTTTCGAAAAAATCGTAAATTTTTGCAAAAATTCCTTTTTTCCTAAAACTTTTCCGGCTCTAATTTTGCCAATTTTTGGGGACGTTTTTAAAAAAAGCATTGTTTCATTTATTTGCGCATCCAGTTTACTTACTTTTGTCATTCAAACCTAGAAAACTCATTTTGAACCCACTTTCGAGCAAATCGTGGAACTTGTACAAATCAGTATCTCAACTTTTCCGTGCTCTAACTTTGCCAATATTGGGACGATTTAAAAAGCAATGTTTCAGTTAGTAGCCATCCAGTTTACTTTACTTTTGTCATTCAGACCTAGAAACTCCTTTTGACCCACTTTTCGAGAAATCGTGAATTTGCAAAAATCAGTTTTCTCAACTTTTCCGTGCTCTAACTTTGCCAATATTGGGACGATTTAAAAAGGCCACTTTTCGATATAGCGCAATCCAGTTTCTTACTTTTGCCATTCAAACTAGAAAACTCATTTTGAACCCACTTTTCAGAAATGTGGATTTTGTAAAAATTCAGTATTCTCAACTTTTCCGTGTTCTAACTTTTGTGCCCATAGTGGGCCGAGTTAAAAAGGTCAATGTTTCAGTTAGTAGCGCATTCCAGTTTTACTTAACTTTTGTCCATTCAAACCTAGAAAACTCATTTTGAACCTACTTTTTGAGAAAACCGTGAATTTGTAAAAATTTAGTTTTTTCAACTTTTCCGTGCTCTAACTTTGCCAATATTGGACGATTAAAAAAGCAATGTTTCAGTTAGTAGTCTGCCATTTTACTTCTTATTCATTCAAACCTGAAAACTCATTTTTAATATACTTTTGGAGAAAATCGTGAATTTTGTAAAAATTCAGTATTCTCAACTTTTCCCGTGCCTCTACTCCTACCATATGGTACATTTAAAAAAGCATTGTTTTAGTTATAGCGCATCCAGTTTTACCTTATTTTGTCATTCCAAACCTACCTAGAAAACCTTCCTTTTGAACCCACTTTTTGAGAAAACCGTGAATTTGTATAAAATATTGTTTGCTCAACTTTTTCGCGTTCTCTAACTTTGGCAATATTGGGACGATTTGAAAAAGCAATGTTTCAGATAGTCGCGCATCCAGTTTACTTACTATTTTCATTCAACATATAAGAAAACTCATTTGAACCCACTTTTCGAGAAATCGTGAATTTGTAAAACTTCAGTTTTGCTCAACTTTTCCGTGCTCCTAGATTTGCCATTTGGACGATTTCAAAAAACCAATGTTTCAGTTAGTGCGCATCCGTTTACTTACTTTTGTCATTCAAACCTAGAAAACTCATTTTGAACCCACTTGTTCGAGAAATCGTGATTTGCAAAAATTCTAGTTTTCTCACTTTTTCGTGCTCTAACTTTGGCCAATATTGGGACGATTTAAAAAAGCAATGTTTCAGGTTATTAGCGCATCCCGTTTACTAACTTTTGTCATTCAAACCTAGAACTCATTTTGAACCCACCTTTGCCGAGAAAATCTGTGAATTTGCAAAAATTCCGTTTTCTCAACTTTTCCGTGCTCTAACTGTTGCCGAATATTTGACTATTTAAAAAAGCCATCTTTCATATAGTATCGCATCCCAGTTTACTTACTTTTGCCATTCAACCTAGAAAACTCCCTTTTGGAACCCACTTTTTGAGAAAATTCGTGAATTTTGTAAAATGTAGTTTTATTTTTTTTCTCAACTTTTCCGTGCTCTAAATTTGCCAATATGGGACGATTAAAAAGCAATGTTTCAGTTTAGTAGCGAATCCATTTACTTACTTTTTGTCCATTCAAAGCCTAGAAAAACCCTATTTTGACCACTTTCGATGAAAATCGTGAATTTGCAAAATTCAGTTTTCTCAACTTTTCCGTGCTCTAACTTTGCAATATTGGGACGATTTACAAAGCATTGGTTTCAGTTAGTAGCGCATCCAGTTTACTTACTTTTGGCATTCGAAACCTAGAAAACTCATTTTGAACCCACTTTTCGAGAAAATCGTGAACTTGTAAAAAATCAGTATCTCAACTTTTCCGTGCTCTAACTTTGGGCCAAAATATTGGGACGATTTTTAAAAAGCAATGTTTCAGTTAGTAGCGCTCCAGTTTACTTACTTTTGTCATCAAACTAGAAAACTCCTTTTGAACCCACTTTTTCGATAAAAATCGTGAATTTGCAAAATTCGTTTTCTACAACTTTTCCGTGGCTCTAGCTTGCCAATATTGGGACGATTTAAAAAGCCCATCTTTCAGATAGTAGCGCATCCAGTGTACTTACTTTTGCCATTCAAACCTTAAAACTCATTTTGAACCCACTTTTCAAGAAATCGTGAATTTGTAAAAATTCAGTATTCTCAACTTTTCCGTGCTCCTAACTGAGTGCCATATTGGGACGATTTAAAAAAGCATGTTTTCAGTTAGTAGCGCATCAGTTTTACTTACTTTTGTCATTCAAACCTATAAACCAACTCATTTGTGAACCTACTTTTTTGAAGAAAACCCGTGAATTTGTAAAATTTAGTTTTTTTCAACTTTTCCCCCGGGGTGCTCTAACGTTGCAAATTGGGACGATTTAAAAAAAGCATTGTTCAGATATTAAGCGCATCCAGTTACTTACTTTTATCATTCAAACCTATAAAACTCATTTAGTAATATACTTTTTGAGAAAATCGTGAATTGTAAAAATTAGTATTCTCACTTTTCCGTGCTCTAACTCTACCAATATTGGGACGATTTAAAAAGCATTGTGTTTAGTTAGTAGCGCATCCAGTTTTACTTATTTTTGTCATTCAACCTAGAAAACCATTTTAACCACTTTTTGAAAAATTCCGTGAATTTGAAAAATTTAGTTTTCTCAACTTTTCCGTGCTCTAACTTTTCCATATTGGTACGATTTAAAAAAGCCATCTTTCAGATAGTAGCGCATCCAGTTTACTTATCTTTTGCCCTTCAAACCTAGAAAACCTCATTTTGAACCCACTTTCAAGAAATCGTGAATTTGTCAAAATTCAGTATTCTCAACTTTTTTCGTGTTTCTAACTTTGTCAATATTGGGACGATTTAAAAAAGCAATGTTTCAAGTTTAGTAGCGCATCCAGTTTACTTACTTTTGTCATTTCAAACCTAGAAAAACTCATTTTGAACCCACTTTTCAAGAAATCGTGAATTTGTAAAAATTCAGTATTCTCAACTTTTTCCCGTGCTCATAACTTTGCAATATTGGACGGTTTAAAAAAGCAATGTTTTCAGTAGTAGGCGCATCCAGTTACTTTACTTTTGTCATTCAACCTAGAAACAACTCATTTGACCCACTTGTTGAGAAATCGTGAATTTGTAAAAATTAAGTTTTCTCAACTTTTTCGTTTCTCTAACTTTGCCAAATTGGGACGATTTATAAAAGTATTGTTTCAGTAGTAGCGCTCCAGTTTACTTACTTTGTCATGTCATACTTAGAAACTCCATTTTGAACCCACTTCGATAAAATCGTGAATTTGTAAACTTCAGTTTTCTCCAACTTTTTCGTTCTCTAACTGTGCCATATTGGGACATTAAAAAAGCAATGTTTCGTTAGTAAGCGCATCCAAGTTTACTTACTTTTGTCATTCAAACCCAGAAAACCATTTTGAACCCACTTTTCAGAAAATCCGTGAAATTTGTAAAATTCAGTATTCTCAACTTTTTTCCGTGCTTTAACTTTGGGACGATTTAAAAAAGCACTGTTTCAGTTAGTAGCGCATCCATTTACTTACTTATGTCATTCAAACCTAGAAACGTCATTTTGAACCCACTTTTCGAGAAAATCGTGAAGTTGTTTTAAAATTCAAGTATCTCAACTTTTTCCGTGCTCTAACTTTGCCATATGGGTCGATTGAAAAAAGCAATGTTTCAGATAGTTACGCATCCAGTTTACCTTATCTTTTGTCATCAACCTGAACTATTTTTTAACCTACTTTTGAGAAAATCGGATTTGTAAAATTCATTTTTTCTCAACTTTTCCGTGCTCCGAACTTTGCCAATATTGGACGATTTAAAAAAAGCAATGTTTCAGTTAGTAGATCATCAGTTTAACTTACTTTTGTCATTCAAACCCAGAAACTCATTTTGAACCCCACTTTTTCGACACAATCGTGAGTTTGTAAAAATCAGTTTCTCACCTTTTCACGTGCTCTAACTTTGTTAATATGGGGACGATTTAAAAAGCAATTTTTAGGTTAGTGGCTCTACAGTTTACTTACTTTGTCATTCAAACCTAGACAACTCATTTTTGACCCATTTTCGAAAAATCTGAATGTGTAAAAATTTCGTCTTCTCAACTTTTTCGTGCTCTAATTTTGCAATATTAGGGACGATTTAAAAAGCAATGTTTCAGTTAGTAGCGCATCCAGTTACTAACTTTTGTCATTCCATACCCATAAAACTCATTTTTGAACCCACTTTTCGAGAAAATCGTGATTTTGTAATAAATTCCGTTTTCTCAACTTTTCCGTGCTCTACTTTGCCAATATTGGAACGATTTAAAAAAGCAATGTTTCAGTTAGTCGCATCCAGTCTTTACTTACTTTTGTCCATTCAACCCTAGAAAACTCGATTTTACCCACTTTTCGAGAAAATCGTGAATTTGTAAAATTCAGTTTTCATCAACTTTGCACGGGGGGGAGGGGGGGTGCTCTAACTTTTGCAAATATTGGGACATTTTAAAAAGCCTGTTCAGTTAGTAGCGCTCCAGTTTTTTACTTACTTTGGTCATTCACACCTAGAAACTCATTTTGAACCCTCTTTTCGAGAAAATCGTGATTTGTAAAAATTTTAGTTTCTCAACTTTTCCGTGCTCTAACTTTGCCATATTGGGACGATTTAAAAAAGGCATCTTCAGATAGTCGCGCATCCAGTTTAACTTATACTTTTGCATTCAACCTAAAAACTCAATTTTGAACCCCACTTTTCAAGAAAATCGTGAATTTGTAAAAATTCAGTATTCTCAACTTTTCCGTGCTCTAACTGTTGCAATATTGGGACGATTTAAAAAAAGCAATGTTTGCAGTATAGTCGCATCCAGTTTACTTACTTTTGTCTTCAAACCAGAAAACCATTTTGAACCACTTTTTGAGAAAACGTGAATTTTGTTAAAAATTTATGTTTTCTCAACTTTCCGTGCTTCTAACTTTGCCAATATTGGGACTATTTAAAAAAGCAATGTTTCAGATAGTAGCGCATCCATTTACTTACTATTTTCATTCAACCTAGAAACTCATTTGCACCCACTTTTCGAGAAAATCGTGAATTTGTAAAAATTCATTTTTCTCAACTTTTCCGTGCTCTGAAATTTTGCCATTTGGACGATTTGTAAAAAACCAATGTTTCAGTTAGTAGCGCATCCAGTTTAGACTTTAATTTTGTCATTCAAACCTAAAAACTCCATTTTGAACCCACTTTTTCGAGAAAATCGTGAACTTTAAAAATAGTAATTCTCAACTTTTTCCGTGCTCTAACTTTGGGCCAATATGGTACGATTTAAAAAAGCTAATGTTTCAGTTATAGCGCAATCCAGTGTTTTACTTTTGTCATTCAACCTAGAAAACATCATTTTGTACCCACTTTTCGAGAAAATCGGAATTTGCAAAAATTCCGTTTCTCACGTTTCCCCCGTGCTCTACTTTGCCCAGATATTGGGACGATTTAAAAAGCATTGTTTTCAGTTTAGTAGCGCATCCAGTTACTTACTTTTATTCATTCAAACTAGAAAACATCATTTTTTAATATACTTTTTGAGAAAATTCGTGAATTGTAAAAATTCAGTATTCTCAACTTTTCCGTGCTCTAACTCTACGCATATTGGACGATTTAAAAAGCATTGTTTAGTTAGTAGCGCATCCAGTTTACTTATTTTGGTCATTCACCTAAACCTAGAAAAACTCATTTTGAACTCCCATTTTTGAGAAAATATCGTGAATTTTGTAAAAATTTATTTCTCGAACTTTTCCGTGCTCTAACTTTGCCCAATATTGTGGACTAGTTTAAAAAAGCATGTTTCAGTTAGTAGCGCCTCCATTTACGTACTTTTTGTCATTCAAACCTAGAAAAACTCTTTTGAACCCACTTTTTCGAGAAAATCGTGAATTTGCAAAAATTCGTTTTTACTCAACTTTTCCGTGCTCTACCTTTGCCCAATATTGGGGACGATTTTAAAAAAGCATGGTTTCAGTTAGTGCGCATCAGTTACTTACTTTTGTCATTCAAACCTAGAAAACTCATTTTAACCCACTTTTCGATGAAATCGTGACCTTGTAAAATTCAGTTTCTCAACTTTTCCGTGCTCTAGCTTTGCCAATATTGGACGATTTAAAAAAGCAATGTTTCAGTTAGTACCGGCATCCAGTTTACTTACTTTTGTCCATTCAAACCTAGTAAGACTCATTTTGAACCCACTTTCGAGAAAATCTTGATTTGCAAAAATTCGTTTTTCTCAACTTTTGAAAAAAGGGGTGCTCTAAATTTGCCATATTGGGACGATTTAAAAAGGCCATCTTTCAGATAGTGCGCTCCAGTTTACTTACTTTTGCCATTCAAACCTAGAAAACTCTTTTTTGAACCACTTTCAAGAAAATCGTGAATTTTGTAAAAATTCAGTATTCTCACTTTTCCGTTTCTAACTTTGCCAATATTGTGGGACGATTTAAAAAAAGCAATGTTTCAGTTATAGCCGCATCCATTTACTTACTTTTGTCATTTCAAACCTAGAAAACCCCCCCCCCCCCCCGCCTCATTTTGAACCTACTTTTTGAGAAAAACCGTGAATTTTGTAAAAATTTAGTTTTTTTCAACTTTTCCGTGCTCTAACTTTGCCAATATTGGGTACGATTTAAAAAAGCAATGTTCAGTTAGTAGATCATCCATTTTACTTACTTTTATCTTCAAACCTAGAAATCATTTTAATATACTTTTTTGAGAAATCGTGAATTTGTAAAAATTCAGTATTCTCACTTTTCCGTGCCTCTAACTCTAACCAATATGGGACTATTTAAAACAGCATTGTTTTAGTTTAGTACGCATCGCAGTCTTATTTTTGTCATTCAAACCTAGAAACTCATTTTGACCCGCTTTTTTGAGAAACCGTGAAAGTTGTAAAAATTTAGTTTTGCTCAACTTTTCCGTGCTCTAACTTTGCCAATATTGGGATGGGACGATTTAAAAAAGCAATGTTTCAGATAGTAGCGCATCCAGTTTTACTTACTTACTATTTTCATTCAAACCTAGAAACTCCTTTTGAACCCACTTTTCAGAAAATCGTGAATTTTGTAAAATTCAGTTTTTCTCACCTTTTCCGTGCTCTAAATTGGCCAATATTGGACGATTTAAAAAAGCAATGTTTCAGTTAGTAATCATCCAGTTTCTTACTTTTATCATCAAACCTAGAAAACTCAATTTTTAATATACTTTTTGTGAGAAATCGTGAATTTTTTAAAAATTCATATTCTCAACTTTTCCGTGCTCTAACTCTACCAATCATTGGGACGATTTAAAAAAGCATTGTTTTTAGTTAGTGCGCATCCATTTACTATTTTTGTCATTCAACCTAGAAAACTCATTTTGAACCCCTTTTTGAGAAAACCGTGAATTTGTAAAAATTTAGTTGTTGCTCAACTTTTCCGTCTCTAACTTTGCCATATTGGGACGATTTAAAAATCTAGCAATGTTTTCAGATAGTAGCGCATCCAGTTTTACTTACTATTTTCATTCAAACCTAGAAACTCATTTTTGAACCCCTTTTTCGAGAAATCGTGAATTTGTAAAATTCAGTTTTCTCAACTTTTCCGTGCTCTATAATTTGCCAATATTGGGAGCGATTTTTAAAAAACCATGTTTCAGTTAGTAGCGCTCCAGTTTACTTACTTTGCCATTCAAACCTAGAAAACGCATTTTGACCCCACTTTCAAGAAATCGTGAATTTGTAAAAATTCAGTAATTCCTCAACTTTTCGTGGCTCTAAACTTTGCGCCATATTGGACGATTTAAAAAAGCAATGTTTCAGTTTAGTAGCGATCCAGTTTACTTACTTTTGTCATTCAAACCTATAAAACTCTTTTTGAACCTACTTTTTTGAGAAAACCGTGAATTTGTAAAATTTAGTTTTCTCACCTTTTCCGGCTCTACGTTGCCATATTGGGACGATTTTAAAAAAAAGCAATGTTTTTCAGATAGTAGCGCATCCAGTTTACTTACTATTTTTCATTCAACCTAGAAAACTCATTTTGACCCACTTTTCGAGAAAATCGTGATTTGTAAAAATTCAGTTTTCTCAACTTTTCCGTGCTCTAAATTTGCCAATATTGGACGCTTTAAAAAAAAAACCATGTTTCAGTTAGGTAAGCGCATCCAGTTTACTTACTTTTGTCATTCAAACTAGAAAACTCATTTGACCCACTTTTTCGAAAAATCGTGAACTTGCAAAAATGCAAGTATTCGCACTTTTCGTGCTCTTTAACTTTGCCAATATTGGGACGATTTAAAAAAGCAATGTTTCAGTTAGTAACGCATCCAGTTTACTTACTTTTGTCATTCAAACCTAGAAAACTCATTGACCCACTTTTCCGAGAAAATCGTGATTTGCAAAAATTCCGTTTTCTTTCCCTCAACTTTTCCGTGCTCTACTTTGCCAATATTGGGACGATTTAAAAAAAGCCATTGTTTTCAGTTAGTAGCGCATCCAGGTTACTTACTTTTATCATTCAAACCTAGAAAACTCATTTTAATATACTTTTTGAGAAATCGTGAATTTGTAAAATCAGTATTTCTCCAACTTTTCCGTGTCTCTAACTCTCAAATATTGGGACGATTTAAAAAGCATTGTTTTAGTTAGTATCGCATCCATTTTACTTATTTTGTCATCAACCTGAAAACTCATTTGAACCCACTTTTTGAGAAAATCCGTGAATTTGTAAAATTTTATGTTTTTCTCAACTTTTTCGTGCTCTAACTTTGCCAATATGTGGGACATTTAAAAAGCATGTTTCAGTTAGTAGCGCATCCAGTTTACTTACCTTTGTCATTCAACCTAGAAAACTCATTTTGAAACCACTTTTCGAGAAAAATCGTGAATTTGCAAAAATTCAGTTTTCTCAACTTTTCCGTGCTCTAACTTTGCAATAAAATTTTTTTGGGGGGACGATTTAAAAAAGCATTGTTTCAGTTAGTAGCGCATCCAGTTTACTTACTTTTTCCATTCAACCTAGAAAACTCATTTTGGAACCCACTTTTCGAGAAATCGTGGAACGTGTAAATTCAGTATTCTCAACTTTTCCGTGCTCTAACTTTGGCCAATATTGGACATTTAAAAAAGCAATGTTTCAGTAGTAGCGCATCCGTTTACTTACTTTGTCATTCAAACTAGAAACCTCATTTTTGAACCCCTTTTCGAGAAAATCGTGAATTTGAAAAAATTCAGTTTCCTCAACTTTTCTCGTGCCCTCTAACTTTTGCCAGATATTGGACGATTTAACAAAGCCATCTTATCAGATAGTAGCGCATCCAGTTTACTTACTTTTGCCATTCAACCTAGAAAACTCATTTGAACCCACTTTTTCAGAAAATCGTGATTTGTAAAAATTCGGTATTCTCAACTTTTCCGTGTTCTAACTTTGCCATATTGGGACGATTTAAAAAAGCAATGTTTCAGTTAGTAGCCGCATCCATTTACTTACTTCCTTGTCATTCAAAAACCATAGAAAACTCATTTTTGAACTACTTTTTGAGAAACCGTGAATTTGTAAAATTTAGTTTTTTCAACTTTTCCGTGCTCTAACTTTGCCAATATTGGGACGATTTAAAAAAGCATGTTCAGTTCGTAGATCATCCAGTTTTCTACTTTTATCATTCCCACCTAGAAAACTCATTTTTAATATACCTTTTTGAGAAAATCGTGGAGTTTGTAAAAATTCAGTATTCTCAACTTTCCGTGCTCTAACTGCTACCATATTTGGGACTCTTTAAAAAAGCATGTTTTAGTTAGTATCGCATCCAGTTTACTTATTTTTGGTCCATTCAACTAGAAGACTCATTTTGAACCCACTTTTTTGAGAAAACCGTGATTTGTAAAAATTAGTTTGCTCAACTTTTCCTTGCTCTAACTTTTGCCAATATTGGGACGATTTAACAAGCAATGTTTTCAGATAGTAGCGCATACAGTTTACTTACTATTTTCCATTCAAACCTAGAAAAACCTCATTTTGAACCCCTGTTTTTTCGATAAAATCGTGATTTGTTGAAAATTCGTTTTCTCCACTTTTCCGTGCTCTAAATTTGCCAATATTGGACGATTTAAAAACCAATGTTTTCAGTGATAGCGCATCCGTTTCTTACTTTTTGTCATTCAAACCTAGAAAACTCATTTTGAACCCACTTTTCGTAGAAAATCGTGAATTTGCAAAAAATTCAGTTTTCTCACTTTTCCTTGCTCTAACTTTTGCCAATATTGTGACGATTAAAAAACCAATGTTTCAGTTAGTAGCGCATCCAGTTTACTAACTTTTGTCATTCAACCTATAAAACTCATTTGAACCCACTTTTCGAGAAAAATCGTGAATTTGCCAAAATTCGTTTTCTCGGACTTTTCCGTGCTCTAACTTTGGCCAATATTGGGACGATTTAAAAAAGCCATCTTTCAGATAGTAGCGCATCCATTTAACTTACTTTTTGCGCATTCAAACCTAGAAAACTCATTTTGACCACTTTTTGAGAAAATCGTGAATTTGTAAAAATTTAGTTTTCTCAACTTTTCCGTGCTCTTAACTTTGCCAATATGGGACGATTTCAAAAGCAATGTTTCGTTAGGTTTGGGGGGGGGGAAAAAAGACCCCCAAGCCAGTTTTACTTACTTTTGTCATTCAACTAG
This sequence comes from Drosophila nebulosa, assembly GCA_024703675.1. Classification (NCBI taxonomy): domain Eukaryota; kingdom Metazoa; phylum Arthropoda; class Insecta; order Diptera; family Drosophilidae; genus Drosophila; species Drosophila nebulosa. Next base: position 497 of record JANFPS010000097.1, on the reverse strand, counting down.
AAACTCATTTGAACCCACATTTTCGAAAATCGTGAATTGCAAAATTCAGTTTCTCAACTTTTCCGTGCTCTAACTTTGCCAATTTTGGGGGACAAATTTAAAAAACCAAAAGGGTTTTCAGTTAGTAGCGCTCCTTTTTTATTACTTTTTGCCCTTAAAACCCAGAAAACTCTTTAAAAAAACCCATTTTTCGAAAAAATCGTGAAATTTTTAAAAATTCATTTTTCTAAATTTTTCCCGTGCTCTAATTTTGGCCAATATTGGGACATTGAAAAAAAAAGTTTCAGTTAGTAGCGAAACCCCATTTTAAATTTACTTTTTTGTCATTAAAACCCCAGAAAACCTTTTTGAACCCATTTTTCGAGAAAATCGTAAATTTTGAAAAAACTCAGTTTTCTCACTTTTCCGTGCCCCAAATTTGTGGACTTTTAAAAAAAGGGCAATTTTTTAGTTAGTGGCTAAATACAGTTTTATTTTACTTTTTTCTTCAAACCTAG
>JANFPS010000096.1:0-41119 GCA_024703675.1 Drosophila nebulosa | reverse complement strand
TAAAAAGCAATTTCGTTAGTAGCGCATCCAGTTTACATTTTGTCATTAAAACCTAGAAAACTATTTGAACCCCTTTGGGAAAAATCGTAAATTTTTTAAAAATTTGAGTTTCTAAACTTTTTTCAAAGCTCGCCATTTTGGGGTTTTTAAAAAAAGGATTTTCAGTTAGTCCATCCATTTTTTCCCTTCTTTTTTCATTAAAAACCTAGAAAAACTCATTTTAAACCCCCTTTTTTCGAGAAAATCGGAATTTGTAAAATTAGATTCTCAACTTTTCAAGCTCCCCAAATTTTGGGGGACGATTAAAAAAGAAAGGGTTTTTAGTAGCGCATCCATTTACTTACTTTTTTCATTCAAACCTAGAAAAACTCTTTTAAAACCCCTTTTTTTAAAAAATCGTGAATTTTTTTTAAAATTTTCTCAACTTTTCAAGCCGCCAATATTGGGAGATTTAAAAAGCTTTTTCTTTTTAGCGCATCCAGTTTCCCCATTTGTCTTTAAAAACCTAGAAAACTCTTTTGCCCCCTTTTCCCCAGAAAATCGTAAATTTTAAAATTAGTATTCTCAACTTTCCAACCCCCAAATTTTGGGGGAAAGATTTAAAAAGAAATTTTTTCGGTTAGTAGCGCACCCATTTTCCTTCTTTTTATTAAACCTAAAAAACTCATTTTGAACCATTTTCGAAAATCGGAATTTTTTTAATTTTAGTTTTCTCACTTTTAAAAGCTCCCAAATTTTGGGAGATTTAAAAAGAAATTTTTTCGTTGGGACGCTCCGTTTACTACTTTGTCTTCAAACCTAGAAAACTCTTTTGAACCCATTTTCGAGAAAATCGGAATTTGAAAAAAATTCGGTTTTTCTCAACTTTTCCGGCTCGCCAAAATTGGGGAAATTTAAAAAAAGCAATTTTTAAGTTAGTACGCATCCAGTTTTTTACTTTTCATCAAACCTAAAAAATTATTTTGAACCCACTTTTCGAGAAAATCGTGAATTTTGTAAAAATTGAGTATTCTCAACTTTTCCGAAGCTCGCAATATTGGGACATTTAAAAAAGAACAATCTTTAGTTAGTACGCATCCCATTTACTTAATTTGTCATTCAAACCTAGAAAACTCATTTGGAACCCCTTTTTCGGAAAATCGTGAATTTGTTTAAATGAGTATTCTCACCTTTTTAAAGCTCGCCAATATGGTACCGATTTAAAAAAGCAATGGTTTCAGTTAGTAGCGCATCCAGTTTACTTACATTTTTCATTCAACTCAGAAAACTCATTTTGAACCCACTTTTCGAGAAATCGTAAATTTGTAAAATTCAGTATTCTCACTTTTTCAAGCTCGCCAATATTGGGAAACGATTTGAAAAAGCAATGTTTTCAGTTAGTAGCGGGGCATCCAGTTTTACTTACATTTGTCATTCAAACTAGAAAACTCATTTTTGAACCCTTTTTCAAGAAAATCGTGAATTTGTAAAAATCAGTAGTCTCTCAACTTTTCCAAGCTCGCCAATATTGGGATGGATTTAAAGCATGTTTCAGTTAGTACGCATCCAGTTTACAATACTTTTGTCATTCAAACCTAGAACACTCATTTTGAACCAGTGGTGTCGAAAAATCGTTGAATTTGTTACTATTGAGTATTCCTCACTTTTCAAAGCTCGCCAATATGGGACGATTTAAAAAAGCATGTTTCAGTTTAGTAGCTCATCCCAGTTACCTTTCTTTCATTCAAACCTTAGAAAACTCATTTTGAACCTTTTTCGAGAAAATCGTGAATTTGTAAAAATAAGGTTCTCAACTTTTTCAAGCTCGCCAATATTGGGATGATTTAAAAAGCCATGTTTTCAAGTTAGTAGCGCATCCCTTTACTTACATTTGCATTCTGGAAACCTAGAAAACTCATTTTGAACCCAGTGGTCGAGAAAATCGTGAATTTGTTACTATTGAGTATTCTCAACTTTTCAAAGCTCGCCAATATTGGGACGATTTAAAAAAGCAATGTTTCAGTTGTAAGTCTCATCCAGTTTACCTTTCTTTGTCATTCAACCCTGAAAACTTCCATTTTGAACCCACTTTTTCGAGAAATCGTGAATTTGTAAAATTCATATTCTCAACTTCAAAGCTCGCCAATATTGGGACGATTTGAAAAAGCAATGTTTCAGTTATTAGCGCACCATTTTACCACAGTTAACATTTTCATTTCAAACCTAGAAAACTCATTTTGAACCCATTTATCGAGAAAACCGTGAATTTGTAAAAATTCAGTATTCTTAACTTTTCCAAGCTCGCCAATATTGGGTTTATTAAAAAAGCAATATTTCAGTTAGTGCGCATCCCCAGTTTATCTTACTTTTTGTCATTCAACCTAGAAACTCATTTTGAACCCACTTTTCGAGAAAATCGTGAATTTGTTAAAATTGATTATTCTCAACTTTTCAAAGCTCGCCAATATTGGGACGATTTCAAAAAGCAATGTTTCAGTTAGTAGCGGCAACAGTTTACTTACTTTTTGTCATTCAAACCTAGAAAACTCATTTGAAACCCACTTTTCGAGAAAATCGTGAATTTTGTAAAAATTCAGTATTCTTAAACTTTTCAAAAGCTCGCCATATTGGGACGATTGTAAAAAGCAATGTATCAATTAGTAGCTTTCTAGTTTACTTACACTTGTCCCATGTTAAACCTAGAAAACTCATTTGAAGACCACTTTTTCGAAAAATCGTGACTTTGTAAAATCTAGTATTCTCATACTTTTCCGTGCTCTAACTTGCCAATTTTGGGACGATTTAAAAAAGCAATTTTTTAGTTAGTAGCGCATCCATTTGCTTACATTTGTCATTGAAACTCTAGAAAACTCTTTTGAACCACTTTTCGCGACAATTGTGAATTTGTAAATATTCAGTATTCTCAAATTTTCCAAAGCTCGCCAATATTGGGATTATTAAAAAGCAATTTTCGTTAGTAGCGCATCAGTTTACTACATTTGTCATTCAAACCTAGAAAACTCTTTTTGACCCACTTTTCGAGAAAATGGTATTTGTCAAAATTGAGTATTCTCAACTTTTCCAACCTCGCCAATATTGGGATGATTTAAAGCAATCTTTTTCAGTTAGTAGCGCAATCCTTACTTACATTTGTCATTCAAACCTAGAAACCCATTTGCACCCTTTTTCAAGAAAATCGTGAATTTGTAAAATTCAGTAATTCTCAACTTTTCCAAGCTCGCCAATATTGGGGGACGAAATTTAAAAAAGCTATTTTTCAGTTAGTAGCGATTCCCAGTTTAATTACATTTTTATTCAAACCTAAAAACTCATTTGAACCCACTTTTCGAGAAAAATCGTGAATTTGTAAAAATTCAGTCTCTCAACTTTTCAAACTCGCCAATATTGGGACGATTTGAAAAAGCAATGTTTCAGTAGTAGCGCATCCAGTTTACTTACTTTTTTCATCAAACCTAGAAAACTCATTTGAACCCATTTTTCAAGAAAATCGCGCAAGTTGTAAAAATCATATTCTCAACTTTTCAAGCTCGCCATATTGGGATGATTAAAAAGCAATGTTTCAGTTAGTAGCGCCATCCGTTACTTACTTTGTCATTCAAACCTAGAAAACTCATTTTTGAACCCAGAAAATCGTGATTTGTTACTATTGAGTATTCTCACTTTTTTCAAAGCTCGCCAATATTGGGACGTATTTAACAAGCAATGTTTCATTTAGTACGCATCAGTTTACCTTTCGTTTGTCATTCAAACCTAGAAAACATCATTGGTGAACCCAGTTTGTTTTTCGAGAAAATTCGTGATTTGTAAAAATTAAGGATTCTCAACTTTTTCAAAGCTCGCCATATTGGGATGATTTAAAAAGCAATGTTTCAGTTTAGTAAGCGCATCCAGTTTACTTACATTTGTCATTCAAACCTAGAAAACTCATTTTGACCTTTATCGAGAAAACCGTGAATTTGTAAAATTCGTATTCTTAACTTTTCCAAGCTCGCCATACTGGGACGATTTTTGTCATTCCAAACCTAGAAAAACTCATTTTGAACTCCACTTTTGCGAGAAAATCGTGAATTTTGAAAATTCAGTATTCTCACTTTTCAAAGCTCGCAATATGGGACGATTTTAAAAAAGCATGTACATTATAGCGTTATCTAGTTTACTTACACTTGTCATTTAAACCTAGAAAACTCATTTGACACCACGTTTTTCGAGAAAATCGTGACTTTGTAAAATCTAGTATTCTCAAACTTTCCGTGCCTACTTTGCCATATTGGGACGATTTAAAAAAGCAATTTTTTAGTTGATAGCGCATCCAGTTTGCTTACATTGTATTGAAACCCTAGAAAACTCTTGTTTAAACCGAACACCCACTTTTTCGCGACAATTTGTGAATCTGGTAAATATTCAGTATTCTCCACTTTTCCAAGCTCAGCCAATATTGGGATTATTAAAAAAGCAATTTTCCGTTAGTAGCGCATCCAGTTTACTTACATTTTGTTATTCAACCTAGAAAACTCATTTTGAACCCACTTTTCGAGAAAATCGTGAATTTGTCAAAATTGAGTATTCTCAACTTTTCCAACCTCGCCAATATTGGGATGATTTAAAAAGCAATGTTTCAGTTAGTAGCGCATCCAGTTTACTTACATTTGTCATTCAAACCTAGAAAACTCATTTTGAACCCATTTTTCAAGAAAATCGTGAATTTGTAAAAATTCAGTATTCTCAACTTTTCCAAGCTCGCCAATATTGGGACGATTTAAAAAAGCAATGTTTCAGTTAGTAGCGCATCCAGTTTACTTACATTTGTCATTCAAACCTAGAAAACTCATTTTGAACCCACTTTTCGCGAAATCGTGAATTTGTAAAATTCAGTAATTCTCAACTTTTTTCAAAGCTCGCCAATATTGGGACGTTTGAAAAAGCAATGTTTCAGTTGTAGCGCCTCCAGTTTACTTTACATTTGTCATTACAAACCTATAACTCATTTTTGAACCCTTTTTCAAGAAAATCGTGATTTGTAAAAATTCGTATTCTCAACTTTTCCAGCTCGCCATATTGGGGGATGATTTAAAAAGCAATGTTTCAGTTAGCGCATCCAGTTACTTACTTTTGTCATTCAAACCTAGAAAACCTCATTTTGAACCCGTGGTCGAGAAAATCGTGAAATTTGTTTACTATTGAGTATTCTCAACTTTTCAAAGCTCGCCAATATTGGACGATTTAAAAGCAATGTTCAGTTAGTAGCTCATCCAGTTAACCTTTTTCTTGTCATTCAAACCTAGAAAAACTCATTTGACCGCATTTTTCGAGAAAATCGTGAATTTGTAAAAATTCAGTATTCTCAACTTTTTCAAGCTCGCCAATAGTTGGGATGATTAAAAAGCAATTTTCAGTTAGTACGCATCCAGTTTACTTACATTTTCATTCAAACCTAAAAACTCATTTGTGAACCCATTTATCAAAAACCGTGAATTTTGTAAAGAATTCAGTATTCTTAACTTTTCCAAGCTTCGGCCAATATTGGTTTTATTAAAAAGCAATATTTTCAGTTAGTAGCGCATCCATTTTACTTACTTTTGTCATTCAAGCTAGAAAACTCATTTGACCCACTTTCGAGAAAATCGTGAATTTGTTAAATTGATTATTCTCGACTTTTTCAAAGCTCGCCAATATTGGGACGAATTTCAAAGCAATGTTTTCAGTTAGTGCGCACCAGTTTTACTTACTTTTGTCTTCAAACCTAAGAAAACCTCATTTTGAACCCACTTTTCGAGAAAATTCGTGAATTTTGTAACTATAATTCAGTATTCCTCACTTTTCAAAGCTCGCCAATATTGGGACGATTTAAAAAAAAAAAGCAATGTATCAATTATTAGACTTAATCTAGTGTACTTACGCCACTTGCCATTTAAACCTCGAAACTCATTTTGAGACCACTTTTTCGAGAAAATCCGTGGAACTTTGTAAAATCTAGTATCTCAACTTCCGTGCTCTAACTTTGCCAATATTGAACGTTTAAAAAAGCAATTTTTTAGTTAGTCAGCTCTCCATTTGGGCATTACATTTGTCATTTAAACCTAGAAAATCTTTTGACCCACTTTCGCGACAATTGGTGAATTTGTAAATATTCGTATTCTCAACTTTTCCAAGCTCGCCCAATTATGGAATTTTAAAAAACAATTTTCAGTATAGCCGCATCCATTTTAACTTTACATTTGTCATTCAACAACCTAGAAAACTCTTTGTTGAACCCACTTTTCAGAAAATCGTGAATTTGTCCAAAATTGAGTATTCCTCAACTTTTCAAAGCTCGCCAATATTGGGACGATTTAAAAAAGCAATGTTTCAGTTAGCAGCGCATCCAGTTTACTTACATTTGTCATTCAAGCTAAGAAAACTTATTTTAAACCCACTTTTCGAGAAAAACGTGAATTTGTAAAACTTGAGTATTCTCAACTTTTCGAAGCTCGCCAATATTGGGACGATTTAAAAAAGCAATCTTTCAGTTAGTAGCGCATCCAGTTTACTTACATTTGTCATTCAAACCTAGAAAACTCATTTTGAACCTACTTCTCGAGAAAATCGTGAATTGTTAAAAATTGGGTATTATCAACTTTTCAAAGCTCGCCAATATTGGGACGATTTAAAAAAGCAATGTTTCAGTTATTAGCGCATCCAGTTTACTTACATTTTTCATTCAAACCTAGAAAACTCATTTTGAACCCACTTTTCGAGAAAATCGTGAATTTGTAAAAATTCAGTATTCTCAACTTTTCAAAGCTCGCCAATATTGGGACGATTTAAAAAAGCAATGTTTCAGTTAGTAGCAGCGGTCCAGTTTACCATTCTTGTCATTCAAACCTAGAAAACTCATTTTGAACCCATTTTTCGAGAAAATCGTGAATTTGTAAAAATTCAGGATTCTCAACTTTTTCAAGCTCGCCAATATTGGGACGATTAAAAAAGCAATGTTTCAGTTAGTAGCGCATCCAGTGTACTTACATTTGTCATTCAAACCTAGAAAACTCATTTTGAACCCATTTATCGAGAAAATCGTGAATTTGTAAACATGCAGTATTCTCAACTTTTCCAAGCTCGCCAATATTGGGATTATTTAAAAAACAATATTTCAGTTAGTAGCGCATCCAGTTTACTTACTTTTGTCATTCAAACCTCGAAAACTCATTTTGAACCCATTTTTCAAGAAAATCGTGAATCTGTAAAAATTCGGTATTCTTAACTTTTCCGTGCTCTAACTTTGCCAATATTGGGACGATTTAAACAAGCAATGTTTCAGTTAGTAGCGCATCCAGTTTACCTTCATTTGTCATTAAAGCTAAGAAAACTTATTTTGAATCCACTTTTCGAGAAAATCGTGAATTTGTAAAAATTGAGTATTCTCAACTTTTCGAAGCTCGCCAATATTGGGACGATTTAAAAAAGCAATCTTTCAGTTAGTAGCGCATCCAGTTTACTTACATTTGTCATTAAAACCTAGAAAACTCATTTTGAACCCACTTTTCGAGAAAATCGTGAATTTGTTAAAATTGAGTATTCTCAACTTTTCAAAGCTCGCCAATATTGGGACGATTTAAAAAAGCAATGTTTCAGTTAGTAGCGCATCCAGTTACTTACATTTTTTCATTCAAACCTAGAAAACTCATTTTGAACCCACTTTTCGAGAAAATCGTGAATTTGTAAAAATTGAGTATTCTCAACTTTTCAAAGCTCGCCAATATTGGGACGATTTAAAAAAGAAATTTTTTTAGTTAGTAGGCATCCATTGCTTAATTGCATTAAAACCTAGAAAACTCTTTTGAACACACTTTTCGTGAAAATCGTGAATTTGTAAAAAATCAGTATTCTAACTTTCAAGCTCGCCAAAGGGGGATATTAAAAAAGCAATTTTCATTTAGTAGGCGATCCAGTTTACTTACATTTGTCATTCAAACCTAGAAAACTCTTTTGAAACCCACTTTTCGAGAAAATCGTGAATTTGTCAAAAATTGGATTCTCAACTTTTCAAACCTCGCCAATATTGGGAGATTTAAAAAGCAATCTTTCAGTTAGTAGCGCATCCAGTTACTTACATTTGTCATTCAAACCAGAAAACTCATTTGAACCCAGTTTGTCGAGAAAATCGTGAATTTGTAAAAACAGTATTCTCAACTTTTCAAAGCTCGCCAATATTGGGACGATTTAAAAAAGCAATGTATCAATTAGTAGCTTATCCAGTTTACTTACACTTGTCATTTAAACCTAGAAAACTCATTTTGAGACCATTTTTCGAGAAAATCGTGACTTTGTAAAATCCAGTATTCTCAACTTTCCGTGCTCTAACTTTGCCAATATTGGGACGATTTAAAAAAGCAATTTTAGTTAGTAGCGCATCCAGTTTGCCTTACATTTGTCATTGAAACCTAGAAAACTCTTTTGAACACACTTTTCGCAAAAATCGGGAATTTGTAAAAATTCAGTATTCCCAAATTTTTTCCAAGCTCCCCAAATTTTTGGTTGAAAAGCTTTTGGGAACACCGATTTTTTCCCGCCGAAAAGGTGTGTTTTCAAAAGGGTTTCAAAATTTTTCAATGCCAAATGGGGATGTTTTCCCTTTTCTGACGAAAAAATTTCTTTTTTCTTCCCAAAATTTTTTGGCAAAGGGGGGGGGTTTTAAAGAGCCCCCCAAGGGTTGAATATTAGATTTTAAAAAAGGGTTCAAGGGGAATTTTTCTTCCAAAAAAAAAGGGGGGGTGGTTTTAAAATTTATTTTCAAAATTTTAAAAATTTGGACAAAAAAGTTTTTAAGTAAAACAAAAGAAAAAAAGGGCCTACTATTAAAATAATTGTTTTTTTAAAATCGTCCCAATATTGGCGAGTTTGGGGAAAAGTTGAAAATACTGAAATTTTAAAAAATTTTCACGATTTTCCGCCCAACGGGGTTCAAAATGATTTTTTGGGGGTTTTAAATGAAAAAAAGTAAGTAAACTGGATGCCCCTACAAAATGAAAATTGTTTTTTTAAATCACCCCAAAAATTGGGGGGTTGGGAAAAGTTGAGAATCCCCAAATTTTTGACAAATTCACGATTTTCTCGAAAAGGGGCAAAAGAGTTTTCTGGGTTTGGGATGAAAAATGTAATAAACGGGATGCGCTACTAACTAAAAAATTGCTTTTTTAATAACCCAAAATTTGGCGAGCTTGGAAAAGTTGAGATACTGAATTTTAAAAAATTCAGGGTTTTCACGAAAGGGTTTTCAAAAAAAATTTTTTCTGGGGGTTTCAATGCCCAAATGAAAGGCAAACTGGTGCGTACTAACGAAAAAATTTGTTTTTTTAAATCGCCCAATATTGGAAAGTTGAGAGGGAAAATTTTGGGGAACAGATTTTACAAAGTCACGTTTTTTCCCCGAAAAGTGGTCCAAAAGAGTTTTCTGGGGTTTAAATGAAAAGTTGTAAGAAAATAGATAAGCAAATATTGATACATTGCTTTTTAAATCGCCCCCAATATGGCAGCTTTAAAAAGGGTTGAGAAAAACTAAATTTTTAAAAATTCACGTTTTTCCTCAAAAAGTGGGTTTCAAAAGAGTTTTCTAGTTTGAAGGGAAAAAAAGTAAGTAAAATGGTTGCGCTACTTACTGAAACATTGTTTTTTGAAATCGTCCCAATTTGGCGAGCTTTAAAAAGGGTTGAGAATAATCAATTTTAACAAATTCACGATTTTCTCGAAAAGGGGTTTTCCAAAATGAGTTTTTGGGTTTGAATGACAAAAAAAGGAAAAGGGGGAGAGCACAAAAGAAACATTGCTTTTTTTAAATGCCCCAATTTTTCGAGTTTTAAAAATTTGAAAAACACCCAATTTTGACAAATTCACGGGTTTTCTCGATAAATGGGTCAAAAATGAGTTTTTAGGTTTGAAGAAAATGTAAGTAAACTGGATCGCTACTCAACTGAAACATTGCTTTTAAATAATCCCAAATTGCGACTTGAAAAAGTTGAGAATACTGATTTTACAAATCACGATTTTCTCGAAAACAAATGGGGTTCAAAATGAGTTTTCTAGGTGTGAATGACAAAGGAAGGGTAACTGGATGGCTAATAACTGAAAACATTGCTTTTTAAATCGTCCCAATATTGGCGAGCTTGAAAAGTTGAGAAAACTCAATAGTAACAAATCACGATTTTTCTCGACACTGGGGTTCAAATGAGTTTACTAGGTTTGAAGACAAAAGTAAGTAAACTGATGCGCTACTACGAACATTGCTTTTAAATCATCCCAATATTGGCGAGCTTGGAAAAGTTGAGAATTACTGAATTTTTACAAATTCCCGATTTTCTTGAAAAATGGCGTTCCAAATGAGTTTTTTAGGTTGAATGACAAGATGTTAAGATAAAACTGAGCGCTACTAAACTGAAACATGCTTTTTCAAATCGTTCACAATATTGGCGAGCTTTGAAAAGTTGCGAATACGATTTTTACAAATTCACGATTTTCTCGAAAAGTGGGTTCAAAAATGAGTTTTCTAGGTTTGAAATGAAAAATGTAATAAACTGGATGCGCTACTAACTGAAACCAGGTGCTTTTCTAAAATCGTCCCAATATTGGTGAGATGGTGAAAAGTGGAGAATACTGAATTTTTACAAATTCACGCATTTTCTTGAAAAATGCGCTTCAAAATGAGTTCTGGTTTGAATGACAAATGTAAGTAAACTGGATGCGCTACTAACTGAAAGATTGCTTTTTAAAATAATCCCCAATATTGGCGAGGTTGGAAAAGTTGAGAATACTCAATTTTGACAAATTTCACGATTTCTCGAAAAAGTGGGTTCAAAAAGAGTTTTCCTAGGTTGGAATAACAAAGTAAGTAAAATGGATGCGCTACTAAATGAAAATTGCTTTTTTAATAATCCAAATATTGGCGAGCTTGGAAAAGTTGAGAATACTGAATATTTACAAATTCACAATGTCGACGAAAGTGGGTCCAAAAGAGTTTTCTAGGTTTCAATGGGGAACAAATGTAAGCAACTGTATGCGCTTTACTAACTAAAAATGGCTTTTGTAAATCGTCCCAATATTGCCAATAGTTAGAGCACGGAAGTTGAGAATACTAGATTTTACAAGTCACGATGGTTTCTCGAAAAGTGTCTCAAAATGAGGTTTTCTAGGTTAAGACAAGTGTAAGTAAATAGATAAGCACTAATGATACATTGCTTTTAAATCGTCCCAATATTGGCGAGCTTTGAAAAGTTGAGAATACTGAATTTTTTACAAATTCCGATTTTCTCGAAAAGTGGGTTTCAAAATGAGTTTCTAGGTTGAATGACAAAAATCGCTCCCTAGTATTGGCGAGCTGGAAAGTTCAGAATAATGAATTTTACAAATTCACGGTGTTTCTCGATAAAATGGGTTCAAAATGAGTTTTCTCTGGTTTTGAATGACAAATGATAGTAAACTGGAGCGCTACTAACTGAACATTAGCTTTTAAATCATCCTCAATATTGGCGAGCTTGAAAAAGTTGAGAATCCTTAATTTTTTACAAATTCACGATTTCTCTCCCCCCCTGGTCAAAAAGTCACAATGAAAAGTTTCTAGGTTGAATGACAAAGAAAGGTAAAAGGCTGCGCTACTAATGAAACATGCTTTTTAAATCGTCCAATATTGGCGAGCTTTGAAAGTTGAGACTACTGTCAATAGTTAAACAAAGTCACGATTTCTGGGTTCAAAGAGTTTTCTAGGTTTGAATGCAAAAGTAAGTACAACTGGAATGCGCTACAACTTGAAAACATTGCTTTTTAAATCATCCAATATTGGCGCAGCTTGGGAAAAGTTGAGAATACTGAATTTTTACAACTTCGCATTTCTGAAAAATGGGTTCATAAATGAGTTTTCTAGTTTGAGGACAAAAGTAAGTAAACTGGATGCGCTACTAACTGAACATTGCTTTTTCAAATCGTTCAATATTGGCGCAGCTTTGAAAGTGAGAATACTGAATTTTCCAAATTCCCAGATTTTCTCGAAAAGTGGGTTTCAAAATGAGTTTCTAGGTTGAATAAAAAATGTAATTAAACATGGATGCGCTACTAACCCTGACACAAGCGTTTTTAAATCGTCCAAATATGGCGAGCGTGAAAGTTGAGAATACTGAATTTACAAATCACGATTTCTTGAAAATGAGGTCAAAATGATTTTCTAGGTTTGAAGGACAAGTAAGTAAACTGATGCGTATAACTGAAAGAGTTTTAAATCATCCAATATTGGCGAGGTTGGAAAAGTTGAGAATACTCAATTGAAAATTCACCATCTCTCGAAAAGTGGGTTCAAAAACAATGCCCCAGCCCTCCTCCTAGCGTTTTTCTAGGTTTGAATGACAAATGTAAGTAAACTGGATGCGCTACTAACTGAAAACTTGCTCTTTTAATAATCCAAGATTGGCGAGCTGGAAAAGTTGGAGAATACTGAATATTACAAATTCACAATTGTCGCGAAAAGGGGCTTCAACAAGTAGTTTCAGGTTTCAATGACAATGTAAGCAAACTGAGCGCTACTAACTACAAAAAAAATTGCCTCTTTTTAAATCGTCCAATATTGGCAAAGTTAGAGCACGGAAAGTGGAGAATATAAGATTTACAAAGTCCCGATTTTCTCGAGAAAAGTGGTCTCAAAATGAGTTTTCAGCCGTTTAAGATGAGCAAGTGTAGAGTAAACTAGATAAGCTTACTAATCTGATAATTGCTTTTTAAATCGTCCCAATATTGGCGAGCTTTCGATAAGTTAAGAATACTGAATTTTTACAAATTCACGATTTCTCGAAAAGTGGTTCACAATGAGTTTTCTCAGGTTTGAATGACAAAAAGTAAGTAAATGGTTGCGCTACTAACTGAAAACATGCTTTGAAATCGTCCCAATATGAGCGAGCTTTGAAAAGTGAGAATAATCAATTTTAACAAACTTCACGATTCCGAAAGTGGGTTCAACCGAGTTTCTAGGTTTGATGACAAAAGTAAGTAAAATGGATGCGCTACTAACTGACTATGCCCCTGTTTTTTTTTATAAAACCCAAATATTGGCGAGCTGGAAAAGTAAGAATACTGAATTTACAAATCACGGTTTCTCGATAAATGGGTTCAAAATGAGTTTTCTAGGTTGAATGACCAAATGCTAAGTAAACGGGCATGCGCTAGTAACTGAAGAACATTGCTTTTGCAAATCGTCCCAATATTGAGCGAGCTTTGAAAAGTTGCAGAATACGAATTTTATACAAATTCACGTTTTCTCGTCGAAAAGTGGTTCAAAATTGAGTTTCTAGTTGAATGATGCAAAGAAAGGTAGAAGGAGAGCTACTAACTGAAAATTGCTTTATAAAAGCGTCCCAATATGGCGAGCTTTGAAAAGTGAGAATTATCAATAGTAACAATTCACCGATTTTCTAGACCACGGTTTCAAAATGAGTTTTCTAGGTTTGAATGACAAATGTACGTAAAAACTGGAATGCGCTACTAACTGAAAACATTGCTTTTAAATTCATCCCAATATTGGCGAGCTTGAAAAAGTTGATAATCCTAATTTTTACAAAATCACGATTTTCTTCGAAAAATGGGTTCAAAATGATTTTCTAGGTTGAATGACGACAAGAAAGGTAAACTGGATGAGGCTACTAACGGAAACATGCTTTTTAAATCGTCCCAATATTGGCGAGCTTTTGAAAATAGTTGAGAATACTCAATAGTACAAATTCACGATTTTCTCGACCACTGGTTCAAAGAGTTTTCTAGGTCATTGAAGAACAAAAGTATATGTCAAGATGGATGCGCTACTAACTGAAACATGCTTTTTAAATCATCCAATATTGGCGAAGCCTTGGAAAAGTTGAGACTACTGAATTTTTACAAATCACGATTTTTTGAAAATGGTTCAAATGAGTTTTTAGGTTTGAAGACAAATGTAAGTAAACGGAGCGCTACTAATGAAAACCATTGCTTTTCAAATAGTCCCAATATTGGAGAGCTTTGAAAAGTTGAGAATACTGAATTTTTACGAAGTCACGATTTTCTCGAAAAGTGGGTTCAAAATGAGTTTTCTAGGTTTGAATGAGAAATGTAAGTAACTGTATGCGCTTACTAACTGAAACATTGCTTTTTAAATCGTCCCAATATTGGCACGAGCTTTAAACAAGTGAGAATACTCAATTTAACAAATTCACGATTCTCGAAAGTGGGTTCCAAATGAGTTTCTAGGTGAATGACAACATGTTAAGTTAACCACCCCCGCTCGCTACTAACTGAAAGATTGCTTTTTTAAATTGCCCCAATCTTGGCGAGCTTCGAAAAAGTGAAGAATACTCCAATTTTTACAAATTCCCGCTTTTCTCGAAAAGTGGGTTCACCATCAAGTTTTCTTAGCTGAATGACAAATGTGACGTACACTGGATGCGCTACAAACGAACATGCTTGTTTAAACGTCCCAATATGGCAAAGTTAGAGCACGGAAAAGCTTGAGCATACGAATTTTACAGATTCACGTATTTTCTGAAAAAGGGGTTAAAAATGAGTTTCGAGGTTGAATGACACAAGTAAGTAAAGCTGGTATGTGCTACTAACTGAAACATTGCGTTTTCAAATCGCCCAAAGATGGCGAGAGCTTTGAAGTTGAGAAACTGAATTTTTACAAATTCCGATTTTCTCCGCTCCCTGGGTTCAAAAATGATTTCTAGTTGAATACAAATGTAAAGTACACTGGATGCGCTACTACTGAAAACATTGCTTTTTAGATCATCCCAATTATTGAGCGAGGCTTGAAAAAGTTGAGCCTCCTGAATTTTCCCAATTCCCGATTTTCTCGAAAAATGGGTTCAAAATGAGTTTTCTAGGTTTGACTGCCAAAAGTACGTACACCTGGATGGCGCACTACCTGACAACCTGCTTTGTTTAATCATCCCAATTGGCAAGACGGGAAAGGCTTAGAGAATACGATTTTAAAACATTCACGTTTTTCTGGAAAAAGTGGGTTCAAAATGAGTTTACTAGGGTTACAGAATGACAAATGTAAGTAAACTGGATGCGCTACTAACTGACAAACATGCTTTTTAAATCGTCCGAATATGGGCGGCTTCGGAAAAAGTGAAAATACTGAATTTTTACAAATTTGTCACGATTGTTCTCGAAGAGTGGGTTCAAAATGAGTTTTTTCTAGGTTTTGACTGACAAAGTAAGTAAATGGGAGCGCTACTAACTGAAACCATGCTTGTTTTTAAATCGTCCCTAATATATGGTACAAAGTAGAGCCACGAAAGTTGAGGAATACCGAATTTTACAAATTCACGATTTTCTCAGAATAAATGGGAGTTCAAAATGATGTGTTCTAGGTGAATGACAAATGGACGTAACTGGATTGCGTACGTAACTGAAACATGCTTTCTTAAATCATCCCAATATTGGCGAAGCTTGAAAAGTTGAGCATACTAAAGAAACAAATTCAGCGATTTCTCGAAAAGGCGGTTTCAAAAGAATGTTTTCTAGGTTTGAAGACAAAAGTAAGTAAACTGGCTCGCTATAACGAACATTGTTTTAAATCATCCCAATATTGGCGAGCTTGGAAAAAGTTGAGAATAGTGAATTTTTACCAAATTTCACCGATTTTCTGAAAAATGGGTTCAAAATGAGTTTCTAGGTTTGAATGACAAAGATAGGTTAAACGGATGCGCTACTAACTGAAACATTGCTTTTTTAAATCGTATCCCAATATTGGCTGCGCTTTGAAACAGTTGATGAATACTCAATAGCAACAAATTCACGATTTTCTCGAAAAAGTGGGTTCAAATGAGTTTTCTAGGTGTTGATACAAAAGTAAGTAAAACTGGATGCGGTATAACGAAACAGTGCTTTTAATCGTCCCAAATGGCGAGCTTGAATAAAGTTCGAGAAATCTTAATTTTACAAAAATTCACGATTTTCTCGAAAAATGGCTCAAAATGAGTTTCTAGGTTTGAATGACAAGATAGGTAACTGGATGCGCTACTAACTGCAAACATCTTTTAAATACGTCCCAATATTGGCACGAGTTTGAAAAGGTGAGAATACTCAATAGTAACAACTTCACGATTTTCCGAAAAGGGGTTCAAACTGAGTTTCTAGGTTGAATGACAAACAGTAAGTAAAACTGGATGCGCTACTTACACGAAACATTGCTTTTTAAATCATCCAATATTGCGAGCTTGGGAAACAGTGAGAATAGTCGACTTACAAATCACGCTTTTCTTGAAAAACTGGGTTCAAATGAGGTTTCTAGGTTTGAATGGACAAATGTAAGTAAAAATGGAGCGCCTAATAACTGCAACATTGCTTTTTCAAATCGTCCCAATATGGCGAGCTTTAAAAAAAGTTGAGAATACTGAATTTTACAATTCACGATTTTCTCGAAAAGTTGGGTTCAAAATGAGTTATTCTAGGTTTGAATGAAAAATAGAAAACTCATTCTGTAACCACTTTCGAGGAAAATCGATGAATTGTAAAAATTCAATATCTCAACTTTTTAAGCTCTGCCAATATTGCGGACGATTTGAAAAAGCAATTTTAAGTAGTAGGCATACAGTTATTAATTTGTCATTCAAACCGTAGAGAAAAGGAAAATTCATTTTGAACCCATTTTCAAGAAAGAAAATCCGTGAATTTGTAAATTCACTATTCGCAACTTTCCAAGCTCGCCAATATGGAGATGATTTAAAAAGCAAGTCTTCGGTTAGTGCGCCGATCCAGTTTATTTACTTTGTCATTCAAAAACCTAGAAAAACTCATGTGACCACTTTCAAGAAAACGGAATTGATTAATTATTGAGTATTCTCACTTTCAAAGATCGCCAATCTGGGCGATTTATAAAAAGCAATGTTTCGCAGGTTGAGTAGCGCATCCAGTTTTAACCTATACTTTGTCATTCAAACTAGGAAAACCTCATTTTGAACCATTTCGAGAAAATCGTGAATTTGTAAAAATTCAAGGAGTCTCAACTTTATCAAGCTCGCCAATATTGGGACGAATTAAAAAAGCAAATGTTTTCGGTTAGTAGCGCATCCACGTTACTTACTTTGTCATTCAAACTAGAAAAAACTTCATTTTGAACCCACTTTTCGAGAAAATCGTGATTTGCTTTACTATTGAGTATTCTCAACTTTTCAAAGCTCGCCAATATTGGGGACGATTTTTTAAAACAAAGCGCAATGTTTCAGTTAGTAGCGCATCCAGTTAACTATCTTGTTCATTCAAACTAGAAAATCATTTTGAACCCATTTTTCAAGAAAATCGTGAATTGTAAAAATTCACTATTCTCAACTTTTCCAAGCCTGCGCCAATATTGGGATGATTTAAAAGCAATGTTTCGGTTAGTAGCGCATCACAGTTTTACTTACTTTATGTCATTCAGAACTAGAAAATTCATTGTGACCCACTTTTCGAGAAAAATCGTGAATTGGTACATTGAGTATTTCTCAAACTTGTTCAAAGCTCGCCAATATTGGGAGATTTAAAAAGCCATGTTTCAGTTAGTAGTAGCAGGATCCAGCAGTTACTACATTTGTCATCAAACCTGGAAAGAAAACTCATTTGAACCCATTTTATTCGAGAAAATCGGAATTTGTAAAAAACAACGGTATTCTCAATTTTCCGGTGCTCTAACTTTGCCAATATTGGGACGATTTGAAAAAAGCAATAGTTTCAGTGAGTAGAGAATCAAGTTTTACTTACTTTTGTCATTCAAACTAGAAAACTCATTTGAACCCACTCCTTCGAGAAAATCGTGGAATTTGTAAAATTCAGTAGTTATTTCAAACTTTCCCTCGAGTCGCATATTGGGACGATTTAAAAAAGCAAACCAAGTTTCAGTTAGTAGCGCATCCCAGTTTACTTTACATTTGTCATTCAAACCTAGAAAACTCATTTTGAAACCCATTTTCCAAGATAAAACGTGAATGTGTTTTAAAATTCAGTATTCTCAACTTTTCCAAGCTTGCCAATATGTTTTTTTTTTTGGGGATGATTTAAAAAGCAATGTTTCAGTTAGTGTAGCGCATCCAGTTTACTTACTTTTGTCATTCAAACCTAGAAAATCTCCTTTGAACCCATTTTTCGAGAAAAATCGTTGAATTTGTAAAAATCAGGATTCTTCAACTTTTCAAGCTCGCCAATGTTGGGACGAGTAAAAAAAAGCCAATGTTTCAGTAGTAGCGCATCCAGTGTACTTACCATTTGTCATTCAAAACCTAGAAACTCATTTTGACCCCATTGTATATACGAGAAATCGTGGAATTGTAAAATCAGTATTTCTCAACTTTTCAAAGCGCGCCAATATTGGACGATTTGAAAAAAGCAATGTTTTCAGTAGTAGCGCATCCAGTTTACTACTTTGTCATTCAACCTACGAAAACTCATTTTGAACCCACTTTTCCAAGGAAAATCGTGAATCTGTAAAAATTCGGTATTCTCAACTTTTCCGTAGCCTCTAACTTTGCCAATATTGGGACGATTTAAACAAAGCAATGTTTCCTGTTAGTAGCGCATCCAGTTTACTTACATTGTCATTCAAAGCTAAGAAAACTTATTTGAACCCACTTTTCGAGAAAATCGTGAATTTGTAAAAAGGAGTATTCTAACTTTTCGTATAGTCGCCAATATTGGGACGATTTAAAAAAGCAATCTTTCAGTTAGTTACGATTCCCAGTTTAATTACATTTGTCATTCAAACCTAGAAAACTACATTTGGAAACCCACTTTTTCGAGAAAATAGGATTGTAAACTTGAGTATCTCAGCTTTTTAAAGCTCGCCAATATTGGGACGATTTAACAAAAAGCAATGTTTCAGTAGTTAGCGCCATCCAGTCTACTTACATTTTTCATTCAACTAGAAAACTCATTTTGAACCCCTTTTAGAGTGAAAATCGCGAATTTGTAAAAACTCAGTATTCTCAACTTTCAAAGCTCGCTCAATATTGGACGATTGAAAAAAGACATTTTTCAGTTAGTAGCGCATCCAGTTTTACTTACATTTGTCATTCAACCGCCTAGCGGAAACTCATTTTGAACCCATTTTTCAAGAAAAATCGTGATTTGTAAAAATTCAGTAGTCTCAATTTTCCAAGCTCGCAATATTGGGATGATTTAAAAAGCAATGTTTCAGTTAGTAGCGAATCCAGTTTACATACTTTTGGTCATTCAACCTTAGAAAAACTCATTTGAAACCAGTGGTAGGAGAAAATCGTGAATATTTGGTTACTATGAGTATTCTCAAATTTTCAAAAGCTCGCCAATATGGACGATTTAAAAAAGCAATGTTTCAGTAGTAGCTCATCCAGTTACCTTCTTGTCATTTCAAAACCTAGGAAAAATCATTTTGAACCCATTTTCGAGAAAAATCGGAATTTGTAAAAATTAAGGATCTCTCAACTTTTTCAAGATTCGCCATATGGGTATGATTTTAAAAAGCAATGTTTCAGTTAGTAGCGTCATCCAGTTTACTTACATTTGTCATTCAAACCTATAGAAAACCATTTTGAAACCCAGTGGTCGAGGAAAATCGTGAATTTGTACTATTGAGTATTCTCAACTTTCAAAGCTCGCCACAATATTGGACGATTAAAAAAGCAATGTTTTCAGTTAGGTAAGCTCATCCAGCTTACCTTTCTTGGTCATTCAAAACTAGAAAACTCATTTGAACCCACTTTTTCGAGAAAAATCGTGGAATTGTAAAATTCACGTATCTCAACTTTTCAAAGCTCGCCAATATGGGACGATTTGAAAAGCAATGTTTCATGTTGTAGTAGACATCCAGTTCCTTAACATTTGTCATTTAAACTAGAAAACTCATTTTGAACCCATTTATCGAGGAAAGAGAAACGTTGAATTTGCTAAAAATTCAGTATTCTTAACTTTCCAAGCTTCGCCCAATATTAGGGTTTATTACAAAAGCAATCATTTCAGTAGTAGCGCATCAGATTATCTTACTTTGTATTTAAACCTAGAAAAACTAATTTTGGAACCCCACTTTCGAGAAAATCGTGAATTTGTTAAAATTGATTATCTCAAACTTTTCAAAGCTCGCCAATATTGGGACGATTTCAAAAAGCAATGTTCAGTGTGAGTAGCCGCAACCAGTTTACTTATTTTGTCATTCAAACTCTAGAAAAACTCAAATTTTGAACCCACTTTTCGAGAAAATCGTTGAATTTGTAAAAATTCTAGTATTCTGAACTTTTCAAAGCTCGCAAATATTGGGACGATTTAAAAAAGCAATGTATCAATGTAGCTTATCTAGTGTACTTACACTTGTCATTTAACCAGAAAACTCATTTCTGATGACCACTTTGCGAGAAAATAGTGAACTTGTAAAATCTAGTATTCTCAACTTTCCGTGCTCTTAACTATTGCCATATTGGGACGATTTAAAAAAGCAATTTCTTTAGTTAGGCGCATCCAGTTGCTTACATTTGTCATGCAAAACCTAGAAAAACTCTTGGAACCCACTTTTCGCGACAATTGTGAATTGTAAATATTAGTATTCTCAAACTTTTCCAAGCGCCAATATGGGATTATAAAAAAGCAATTTTCAGCAGTTAGTAGCGCATCCAGTTACTTACATTTGTCATTCAAACTAGAAAACTCTTTTTGAACCCACTTTTCGAGAAAAATGGTGAAATTTGTCAAAAATTCGTATTCTCAACTTTCCAACCTCGACAATATTGGGATGATTTAAAGCAATCTTTCAGTTAGTACGCATCCAGTTACTTCATTTGTCATTCACCATAGAAAATCATTTGAGACCCATTTTCAAGAAATCGTGAATTGTAATAAAAATTCAGTATTCTAAACTTTTCCAAGCTCGCCAATATTGGGGACGATAAAAAAGCTATGTTTCAGTTAGTAGCGCATACAGTTTAATTACATTTTTTATCCAAACCTAGACAAACTCCTTTTGAACCCACTTTTCGAGAAGATCGTGAATTGCGTAAAAAATTCAGTATTCTCAAACTTTCAAAGCTCGCAATATTGGGACGATTTGAAAAAGCAATGTTCAGTTAGTAGCGCATCCAGTTACTTACTTTGTCATTCACAACCTAGAAAATCCATTGAAAAACATCTTTTCAAGACAATCGAGAAGGTGTAAAAATTCAGTAGTCTCAACTTTTCCAAGCTCGCCAAATATTGGATGATTTAAAAAGCAATGTTTCAGTTAGAGCGCATCAGTTTACTTACTTTGTCATTCAAACCCTAGAAAAACTCATTTTGAACCAGAAAATCGGAATTTGTTTATATTGAGTATTCTAAACTTTTTCAAGTCGCCAAAGATTGGGACGATTAAAAAAGCAATGTTTCATTTGAGTAGCGCATCCAGTTAGTTTACCTTTCTTTGTGCATTCAAACCTAGAAAAACTTCATTGTGAACCCATTTTTACGAGAAAACGTGAATTTGTAAAAAGTAAGGATTGTCTAACTTTTTCAAAGCTCGCAATATTTGTGATGATTAAACAAGCAATGTTTACAGTTCCGTATGCGCATCCGTTTACTACACATTTGTCATTCAACTTAGAAAAACTCATTTTGAACCCTAAGTTATCGAGAAAACGTGAATGTAAAAAGTCAGTATTCTTAACTTTTCAAGCCTCGCAATTACGGGCACCGATTTTTGTCATTCAACCTAGAAAAATCATTTTGAACCCACTTTCGAGAAATCGTGAATTTGTAACAATTCAGATTCTAACATTTTCAAGCTCGCAATATGGGACGATTTTAAAAAAAGCAATGATCAATAGTAGCTTTATTAGTTTACTTAGCACTTGTCATTTTAAAACCTAGAAATCATTTTGAGACCAACTTTTCGAGATAAAATCGTGACTTTGTAAAAAATTTAGTATTCTCAAATTTCCGTGACTCTAATTTGCCAATATTGGACGATTTAAAAAAGCAATTTTTTGGTTAGAGCGCATCCAGTTTTGCTTACATTTTGTCATTGAAGGAAACCTAGAAAACTCTTTTGAACCCAAACTTTCGCGACAATTCTGAATTTGTAAATATTCAGTTCTTCTCAAACACGCGATTATCAATTCGCCAATATTGGGATTATTAAAAAAGCAATTTTCAGTTAGTAGCGCATCCAGTCTTATTACATTGTATATTCAACCTAGAAAACTCGTTTTTGAATCCACACTTTTCGAGAAAATCGTTGAATTTGTCAAATTGAGTATTTTTTTCCTCAACTTTTCCAACCTCGCCATTATTGGGATGATTTAAAAAGCAATCTTCGTAGTAGCGCATCCAGTGTCTACTTACATTTGTTCATTCAAACCTAGAAACTCAATTGTTTGAAACCATTTTTCAAGAAAACGTGAATTGTAAAACATTCAGTTATCTCAAACTTTTCCAAAGCTCGCCCATATTGGGACGATTTAAAAAGCAATGTTTTCAGTTAGTAGCGCATTCCAGTTTACTTACATTTTTATTCAAACCTAGAACAACGCATTTGACCCACTTTCGAGAAAATCGTGAATTGTGTAAAATTCAGTATTCTCAACTTTTCAAGCTCCCAATATTGGGACGTATTGCAAAAAGCAATGTTTAGTTAGTAGCGCATCCAGTTTACTTACATTTGTCATGCAAAACCTAGAAAACTCATTCAATCTTGACCCATTTTCAAGGAAAATCTGTGAAGTTGTTAAAAATTCAGTATTCTCAACTTTTCCAAGCTCGCCAATATTGGGATGATTTAAAAAGCACACTGTTTCAGTTAGTAGGCATCCAGTTATTACTTTTGTCCATTCCAAACCTAGAAACTCATTTTCGAACCCAGTGGTCGAGAAGAATCGTGAATTTGTTACTCATGAGTATTCTCAATTTTCAAAAGCTCGCCAATATTGGGACGATTTAAAAAAGCAATGTTTCAGTAGTAGCTCATCCAGTTTACCTTCTTTGTCATTCAATGAACCTAGAAAACTCCTGTTGAACCCAATTTTTTTCGAGAAAAATCTTGAAGTTTGTAAAAATTCAGTATTCTCAACTTTTTCAACTCGCCAAATTGGGATGATTTAAAAAGCAATGTTTCAGTTAGTAGCGCATACAGGTTTACTCAATTGTCCAAACCTAGAAAACTCATTTTGAAACCCATTTTACGAGGAAAACCGTGAATTTGTAAAAATTCAGTATTCTTAACTTTTCCAAGCTCGCCAATATTGGGTTTATTAAAAAAGCAATATTTCAGTTAGTAGCGCATCCAGTTTACTTACTTTTGTCATTCAAACCTAGAAAACTCATGGTTGAACCCACTTTTCGAGAAAATCGTGAATTTGTTTAAAATTGATTATCTCCACTTTTCAAAGCTCGCCAATATTGGGACGTTTCAAAAGCCAATGTTTCAGTTAGAGTAGCGCAACCACGTTTACTTACTGTTTGTCTTCAAAACCTAGAAAACTCATTTTTAAACCCACTTTCGAGAAAAATGTGAATTTGTAAAAATTCACGGTATTCAAACTTTTCAAAGTCGCCCATATTGGGACGATTTGAAAAAAGCAATGTATCAATGAGTAGCTCATCTAGTTTACTTACACTTGCCAGTAAAACCTAGAAGAAAACTCATTAGGAGACACTTTTAGAGAAAATCGTGACTTGTAAAATCTAGTATTCTCAACATTTCCGTGCTCTAAACTTCTGCAAATATTGCGAGACGAGTTAAAAAGCAAATTTTTAGTTAAGTAGCGCATCCAGTTTGCTACATTTGTATTGAAACCTAGAAAACTACTTTTTGAACCCACTTTTCGGACAATTGTGAAATTGTAAAATATTCAGTATTCTCAACTTTCCAAGATCGACAATATTGGGATTATAAAAAAGACAAATTTCAGTAGTAGCGATCCAGTTTACACATTGTCATCAAACCTAGAAAAAATCTCTTTGTGAACCCACTTTTCGAGAAAATTCGTGAATTTGTCAAAATGGAAGGAGTATTCTCAACTTTTCCAACCTCGCCAAATATGGGATGATTTAAAACAGCAATCTTCGTTAGTAGCGCATCCAGTTACACTTACATTTGTTCATTCAAATTAGAAACTCATTTTGAACCCAGTTGTCGAGAAAATCCGTGAATTGTTTCAAAATTGAGTATTCTCAACTTTTCCAAGGTCGCCAATAATTGGGGATGATTTAAAAAAGAATGTTTCAGTTAGTAGCGCAGCCAGTTTGTTACTTACTGTTGTTCACTGTAAAACCTAGAAAACTCATTTTGAACCCCCGTTTCGAGGAAAATCGTGAATTGTTAAAAATGAGTATTCATCAACTTTCCAGCTCGCCAAATATGGGACGATTTAAAAAAAAGCAATGTTTCAGTTTAGTAGTGCACATCCAGTTTACTTACATTTTGTAATCAACCTAGAAAAACTCTTTTGAACCACTTTTCCCCCCCCCCCCGTGAAAATCCATGTGAATTGTAAAAATTCCGTATTATAACTTTTCCGTCTCTAACTTTGCCCAAATTGGGACGATTTAAACAAGCAATGTTTCAGTTAGTAGCGCATCCAGTTTCTTACTTTTGTCATCAAACCTAGAAACTCATTTTGAACCCACTTTTCGAGAAAAATCGTGAATTTGTGTAAAATTGAGTATTTTCAAACTTTCAAAGCTTGCCAATATGGTGAGTCGGATTTAAAAAAGCAATGCTTCAGTAGTTTAATAGCGCATCTAGTTTACTTACATTTGTCATTCAAACCTAGAAAACTCATTTTTGAACCCACTTTTCGAGAAAATAGTGAATTTGTAAAAAATTCGTATTTCTCAACTTTTGTAGCTCGTAACTTTGCCAATATTGGGACTGAATTAAACAAGCAATGGTTCAGTTAGTAGCGCCATTCCAGTTTACTTACATTTGTCATGTCAAACCTAGAAATCATTTTGAACCCCACTCTCGAGAAATCGTGAATTCAGTATTCTCATACTTTTTAAAGCTTTGCCAATATGGGGACAATTTAAAAAGCAAGTTCAGTTAGCAGCGCATCCAGTTACTTTACTTTTGTCCATCAAAAAAACCTTAGAAAACCATTTTGAACCCAGTGGTCTGAGAAAATCGTGAATTGTTATTATTGAGTTAATTCTCAACTTTTCAAAGCTCCCAATATTGGACGATTTAAAAAACGCAATGTTTCAGTTAGCAGCGCATCCGTTACTTTACATTTGTCAATTCAAGCTAAGAAAATTATTTTAAACCCCACTGTTCGAGAAAAACGTGAATTTGTAAACTTGAGTATTTCAAACTTTTCGAAGCTCGACCAATATGCGGACGATTTAAAAAAAGCCAATATTCAGTTAGTAGCGCATCCAGTTTCACTTACATTGTGTCATTCAAAACTAGAAAACTCACGACTTTGAACCCACTTTTCGAGAAAATCTGAATTGTTAAAAATTGAGTATATCTCAACGTTTCAAAGCTGCGGCCAATATTGGTGACGATTAAAAAAGCATCGTTTCAGATATTAGCGCATCCAGTTTATTACATTTTCTTCATTCAAACCTAGAAAACTATTTTGAACCCACTTTTCGAGAAAATCTGTGAATTTGTAAAAAATTCAGTATTCTCAACTTTTCAAAGATCGCCAATTTGGGACGATTAAAAAAAGCAATGTTTCAGTTAGTAGCAGCGGTCCAGTTACCATTCTTGGTCATGTCAAAAACCTAGAAAACTAGAGCTTTTGAACCCATTTTTCGAGAAAATCGTGAATTTGTAAAAATCAGGATTCTCAAACTTCAAGATCGCCAATATTGGGACGATCTTAAAAAAGCAATTTGTCAGTATAGTAAGCGCATCCAGTGTACTGTACATTTGTTCATTCAAACGTAGATAACTCATTTTGAACCCATTTATCGAGAAAATCGTGAATTTGTAAACATGCCCCAGTATTCTAACTTTTCGCAAAGCTCGCCAATATTGGATTATTAAAAAAACAAATATATTCAGTTAGTAGCGCATCCAGTTTAACTACTTTTGCATTCAAACCCGAACATCATTTTGAACCCAGTTTTCAAGAAAATCGTGCAATCTGTAAAAATTCGGTATTTCTTAACTTTTCCGTGCTATAACGTTGCCAATATCTGGGACGATTTAAACAAGCAATTGTTCAGTAGTAGCGCCATCAGCTTTACCTTTCCAATTTTGTCATTCAAAGCTAAGGAAAAATTATTTTGAACCACTTTTCCGAGAAAATCGTTGAATTGTTACAAAGATTGATATCTCAACTTTTCGAAGACTCGCCAATATTGGGGACGATTTAAAAAAGCAATCTTTCAGTTAGTAAGCGCATCCAGTTTACTTACATTTGTCATTCAACCTAGAAAACTCATTTTGAACCCACTTTCGAGAAAAATCGTGAATTTGTAAAATTGAGTATCTCAAACTTTTCAAAGTCGCCAATAGTTGGGACAGATTTAAAAAAGCAATGTGTTCAGTTAGTAGCTAATCGCAGTTACGTACATTTTCATCAAACCTAGAAACTCATTTTGAACCACTTTTCGAGGAAAAAATCGTATGAATTGTAAAAATTGAGTATCCTCAACTTTTCAAAAGCTCGCCAATATTGGGACGATTTAAAAAAAGCAATGTTTCAGTTAGTAGCGCATCCAGTTTACTACATTTGTCATTCAAACCTAGATAAAAAATCTTTTGAACCCACTTTTCGCCGAAAAATCGGAAATTGTAAAAGAATTTCAGTATTATCCAACTTTTCCGTTCTCTAAACGTTTGCCAATAGATTGGGACTATTTAAACAAGCAATGTGTCAGTTAGAAGTAGCGCAATCCAGTTTATTACCTTTTGTGTTCAAACCTAGAAAAAATCCATTTTGAACCCACTTTTAGAGAAATCGTGACTTTTGTAAAAATTGATTATTCTCAATTTTCAAAGCCGCCAAT
Organism: Drosophila nebulosa; assembly: GCA_024703675.1. Classification (NCBI taxonomy): domain Eukaryota; kingdom Metazoa; phylum Arthropoda; class Insecta; order Diptera; family Drosophilidae; genus Drosophila; species Drosophila nebulosa. The sequence continues at coordinate 14,197 of JANFPS010000096.1, read as the reverse complement.
ATTGGCGACGATTTCAAAAAGGCAATGTTCAGTTAGTAGCGCAACCAGTTTACTTACTTTGTCATTTCAAACCCCTAGAAAACTCATTGGAACCCACGTGGTCGAGAAATCGTGATGACAAGATTGTTACATTGAGTGTTCTTCAACCTTTTCAAAGATCGCCAATATTGGGCGATTTAAAAAAGCAATGTTTCAGTAGTAGCTCAGTCCAGTTTACCTTTCTTTGTCATTCAAAACTAGAAAAACGTCATTTGAACCCATCTTTCGAGAAAATCGTGAATTTGTTAAAAATGATATTCTCAACTGTTCAAAGACGCCATTATGGGACGATTCAAAAAAGGCAACTGTTTGTCAGTAAAGTAGGCAACAAGTAGTTTTTACCTTACTTTTGTCATTCCAGAACCTTAGAAAAAACTCATTTTGAAACACACTTTTCGAGAAAATCGTGAATTTGTAAAAAATGCAGTATTCCAACTTCAAAGCTCGCCAATATTGGGACGATTAAAAAAGCAAGGTAGCAATTAGAGCTCTATCGAGTTTACTTAAACTTGCATTTTAACATAGAAAACTCATTTTGAGACCACTTTTCGAGAAAATCGGGACTTTGTAAAATCTAGTATTCTCAACTTTCGCCGGTCTCTAACTTTAGCCAATATTGGGACGATTTAAAAAAGGCAATTTTTAAGTTAGCTAGCGCATCCATTTTGCTTACATGTGTCATTGAAACTTAGAAAAACTCTTTTGACACAGCTTTTCGTGAAAATCTGTGAATTGTAAAAAATTTAGTATTCTCAACTCTTTCCAGCCTCGCCAATATGGGTAATATTAAAAAACAGCAATTTTTCAGTAGTTAGGCGCATCCAGTTTACTACATTTTGTCATTCAAACCTAGAAAAACTCTTTTGAAACCACTTTCGAGGAAAATCGTGAATTTGTTCCAATAAATTGGTATCTCAACTTTTCTACAACCTCGCCAATATTGGGATGAGTTTAAAAAAGCAATCTTTCAGTTAGTAGCGCATCCAGCTTACTTACATTTGTCATCAAACCCAGAAAACTCATTTTTGAACCCCAGTTTGTCGAGAAAATCGATGATTTGTAAAAATTCGTATCTCACCTTTTCAACGCTCGCCAATATGGTACGATTTAAAAAAAGCAATGTATCAATAGTAGCTTATCTATGTTTACTTACACGTGGCAGTGTTAAACCTATAGAAAGGAAAATCATTTTGAGACCACTTTTGAGAAAATCGGACTTTATAAAATCTCGTATTCTCAACTTTCGTGCTCTAACTTTGCAATATTGGGACGATTTAAAAAAGCAATTTTTAGTTAGTAGCGCGCATCCAGATTTGCCTTACATTGTCATTGAAACCTGAAAACTCTTTTGAACACCCACTTTTTCGCGAAAAATTCGTGAATTGTAAAAATTCCAGTATTCTCACCTTTTCCAAGCTCGCCACTATTGGGTATTCTTATAAAAGCAATTTTTCATGTAGTAGCGATACGTTTATACAGTGTCATTCAAACCTAGAAGAAAACTCTTTTGAACCCACTTTTCGAGAGGAAAATCGTGAATTGTCAAAATGGGGTATTACAACTTTCCAACTCGCAAATCTTGGGATATTAAAAAGCAATATCTTCAGTTAGTAGCGCATCCAGTTTACTTACATTGTTCATTCAAACCTAGAAAACTCATTTTGACCACGTGGTGTCGAGGAAAATGTGAATTTGTTCAAAATTTGAGTATTCTCCAACTTTCAAGCTCGCACTATTGAGCATGATTTAAAAAGCCATGTTTCAGTTTAGTAGCGCATCCGTTTTACTTATTTTGTCATTCAAAACCTAGAAAATCCTCCTTTTGAACCAGTGGTCGAGAAAATCGTGATTTGTTAAAATTCAGTATTCTCACACTTTTCCAAGCTCGCCAATATTGGGACGATTTAAAGAAAGCAATGTTTTCAGTTAGTAGCGCATCCAGGTTTAACTTAAATTTGTCATTTCAAACCTAGAAAATCTTTGAACCCACTTTTCCGCGAAAATCGTGATTTGTAAACATCAGTATTCTCAACTTTCCGTTCTCTAACTTGCCAATATTGGGGACAGTATTAAACAAAGCCATGTTTCAGTTAGTAGCGCATCCAGGTTACTTACGGTCATTCAAAACTTACGAAAACTCATTTTGCACCCAGTGGCCGAGAATATCGTGAATTTGTAATTATGTTATTCTATATTCTCACTGTTTTCACAGACGCACCAATATTGGCACGATTTAAAAAAGCAATGTTTCAGTTAACGCAGCGCACCAGTTTACTTACATTCTTGTCTTCAGAGCTAAGAGAAAAACTATTTTGAACCACTTGTTCGAGAAAAAACGTGAATTTGTAAAACTTGGTATTCTTCCACTTTTCGAAGCTCGGCCAATATTGAGAGACGATTTAAATCCCCCCAAAGCAATCTTTCAGTTGTAGCGCATCCAGATTTACTACATTTGTCATTCAACTAGAAGAAAACTCATTTTGAACCATCTTTTCGAGAAAATCGCATTGAATTTGTTAAAAATTGAGTATTCGCTCAACTTTTCAAAGCTCGCGCTAATATTGGGGACGATTAAAAAAGGCAATGTTTCAGTTTATAGCGCATCCAGTTTACTTACATTTTTCATTAAACCTAGAAAAAAAACTCATTTTGAACACCAGTTTTCAAGAAAATCGTTGAATTTGTAAAAATTCAGTATCTCAACTTTTTCGCCAAGTCGCCAATATTACGGGTATGATTACAACACTAAGGCAATGTAACAGTTAGTAGCGCATCCAGTTTACTACTTTTGTATTTCAAACCTAGAAAACTCCATTTGAACCCAAGTGGTGCGAGAAAATACGGAATTTGTTACTATTGAGTATTATGCACCTTTGCAAAACTCGCCAATAGTGGGACGATTTAAAAAAGCAATGTTTCAGTTAGTAGCACATCCAGTTTACCTTTCTTGTCATTTCAAACTAGAAGAACTAATTTTGAACCCATTTTTCGATGGAAAAATCGTGAATTTGTAAAAATAAGGATTCTCACACTTTTCAAGCTCGCCAATATTGGGATGACTTTAAAACGCAATGTTTCAGTAGTAAGCGCACCAGTGTACTTAACATTTTCATCAACCTAGAAAACTCATTTTGAACCCATTTATCGAGGAAAATCTGAATTTGTTTAAATTCCGTACTCTCAACTTTTCCAAAGCTCGCCAATAGTGGGATTATTAAAAAGCAATATTTCAGTAGTAGCGCATTCAGGTTTACTTACTTTTGTCATTAAAACCTAGAAGAATGAAAACTCAGTTTGAACCCACACTTTCGAGGAAAAGCGTGAATTGTTAAAATTGAGATCTCAACTTTCAAAAGCTCGCATATGGACCCTCTTTATTGTGAAAAAGCATGTTTCAGTTAGTAGCGCATTCCAGTGTACTACATTTTTCCATTCAAACCTAGAAAAACTCATTTTGAAACCAATATTTATCGAGAAAATCGTGAATTTGTTAAAATTCAGTACTCTCAACTTTCCAAGCACTCGCAATATTGGGATTATTAAAAAAGCAATATCTTCAGTTTAGTAGCGTCATCAGTTTACTTTAATTTTGTTCATTCAAACCTAGAAAACTATTTTTGAACCCCAGCTTCTCGAGAAAATCGTGAATTTGTAAAAAATTCAGTATTCTCAAAACTGTTTGCAAAGCTCAATAAATTAGTAGGCTTATCTAGTTTACTTACACTGTCATTTAAACCTAGGAAAAACTCATTTTGAGAACACTTTTCGAGAGAAAATAGACTTTGTAAAATCAGTATCTAACTTTCCGTGCTCTAACTTTGCCAATATTGCGGACGAGTTAAAAAAGCAATTTTAGTAGTCGCGCATCCAGTTGGCCTACATTAGTCATTGAAAACCTAGAAGGAAAAACTCTGTTGGAGACCCACTTTTCGCAACAATCGCGAATTTGTAAAAATCAAGTATTCTCAACTTTTCCAAGGCCTTTTCGTGGGGGCCAATATTGGAATTATTAAAAAAAGCAATTTTCACGTTAGTAGACGAATCCAGTTTCACTTCATTTGTCATTCAAAACCTAGAAAACAGAAAAAAACTCATTTTGAAACCCCCATTTTCGAGAAAATCGTGAATTTGTCAAAATTGGAGTATTACAACTTTCCAACTGCCAATATTGGGAGGATTTAAAAAGCAATGTTTAAGTTAGTAGCGCATCCAGTTTACTACTTTTGTCATTCAAACCTAGAAAACTTCACTTTTGAACCCACTGTTCGAGAAAATCTGAATTTGTTAAAATTAAGTACTCTCAACTTTTCCAGCTCGCCAATATTGGGAGATTTAAAAACCAATCTTTCAGTTTAGTAGCGCATCCAAGTTTACCTACAGTTGAGTCATTCAAACCTAGAAAACTCATTTTTAACCCACTTTTCGAGAAAATCGGAATTTTTAAAAAATTCAGTATTCTCAACTTTTCAAAGCTTGCAATATTGGGACGATTAAAAAAGCAAGTTTCAGTTAGTGGGCGCCCAGTTTATTACTTGTCATTCAAACCTAGAAAAACTCATTTGACACCCCACTTTTCAGGAAAATCGTAAATTTGTATAACTCAGTATTCTCAACTTTTCGAAGCTGGCCAATATGGGGCACGATTTTAATAAAAAAGCAATGTTTCAGTTAGTAGGCGCATCCAGTTTACATTACAGCGGTCATCAAAACCTAGAAAACTCATTATGAAACCCACATTTTCGCGGGAAAATCGTGAACTTGTCAAAATGAGTATTCTCAAACTTTTTCCAACCTCGGCCAATATTTGGGATGATTTAAAAAAGCAAGTTTTAGTTAGATAGCGGCATCAGTTACTTACTTTGTCATTCAAACCTAGAAACTCACATTTGAACAACTTTTCGAGGGAAATCGTGAATTTGTAAATTCAGCTATCTTAACTTTTCCAAGCTCGCCAATATTGGGCGATGATTAAAATAGCATGTTTCCAAGTTAGTAGCGCCAGCCAGTTTACATATTTTTGTCATTCAAACCTAGAAAAACTCATTTTGAACCCACTTTCGATGGGGAAAATCGTGAAATTTGTTCAAATTGAGATATTCTCAACTTTCATGGAAGCTCGGCCAATATTGGGACGATTAAAAAAAAGCAATGTTTCAGTTAGTAGCGCATCCAGTTTACGTAATTTGTCATGTTCAAAACCTAGAAAACTCTTTTGAACCCACGTTTTCGCAAAAATCGTGAATTTGTAAAAAATTCACGTATTGCTCAACTTTTCCTTGCATCTAAGTGCAATCTTGGGACGATTTTAAACAGCAAATGTTTTAGTAGGCGCATCACATTTACTATTTTGTCGAGTTTCAAACCTAGAAAATCATGCGCTGAACCACTCTCCGAGAAAATCGTGAATTTTGATAAAATTAAGTATTCGCAACTTCCAAGAGCTCGCCCACAATTGCGGCGATTAAAAAAAGCAATGTTTCAGGTAGTATGCGCATCCAGTTTACTACATTTGTCATTCAAACCTAAGAAAACTCTTTTGAACCCACTTTCGCAAAAATGGGAAGTTGTAAAATTCCAGTATTCTCAAAACTTTTCCGTGCTCTAACTTTCTGCCCCATATTGGACGATTTTAAAAAAGCAAGTTTCAGTGAGTAGGCATCCAGTTTACCTTACATTTGTCATTCAAACCTAGGAAAAACTCTTTTGAAACCACTTTTGCAAAAAGTGAATTTGTAAAAATTCACAGTATTTCCAACTTTTCGTGCTCTAACTTTGCAATATTGGGGACGATTTAAACAAGCAAGTGTTTGAGTATAGTAGCCGCATCCAGTTTACTTACTTTTGTCATTCAAACCTAGAAAGAAAAACTATTTTGAACCCACTTTCGAGAAAATCGGAATTGCAAAATTGGAGTTATTCTCAACTTTTTCAAAAAAAGCTCGCCAATACTGGGACGATTAAAAAAGCAATGTTTCGTTAGTAGCGTATCCAGTTTTACTTACATTTACGTCATTCAACCTAGAAAAACTCATTTTGACCCACTTCGAGAAAATCGTGAATTTGTCAAAATTGAGTTTCTCAACTTTTCCAACTCGCCAATATTGGACCGATGATTTAAAAAAGCAATGTTTCAGTTAGGCCGCATCCAGTTCCTTTACTTTTGTCATTAAACTAGAAAACCATTTTGAACCACTTTCGAGAAAAATGTGATTTGTTAAAATTGAGTGATTCTAAACGTTTCAAAGCTCGCCAATAATGGACGATTTAAAAAAGCAAGTTTTCAGTTAGTAGCGCATCAGTTTACTTACATTTGGCACTCAAACTAGAAAACGCATTTTGAACCCACTCTTCGAGAAAATCGTGAATTGTTGAAAATTCAGTATTCTCAATTTTTTAAGCTTAGCCAATATGGGGACACTTTAAAAGTAGCAATTGTTTCAGTTAGTAGCGCATCCAGTTTACTTACATTTGATCATTCAAACTAGAAAACTCATTTTGAACCCACTTTCGAGAAAATCGTGAATTTGTCAAAATTGAGTATTCTAAAATTTTCCAAGACTCGCCAATACTGGGACGATTTTAAAAAAGCAATGTTCAGTTAGTAGCGTATCCAGTTTACTGACATTTGTCATTCAAACTAGAAAACTCATTTTGAACCCACTTTTACGAGAAATCGTGATTTGTCAAAATTGAGTATTCTCAACTTTTCCAACTCGCCAATATTGGGCATGATTTAAAAAGCAATGTATCAGTTCAGTAGCGCATCAAGCTTTACTTAACTTTTGTCATCAAAACCAGAAAAAATCTTTGAACCCAGCTTTTTCGAGGAAAAATTCGTGAATTTGTTAAACTTGAGTATTCTTAACTTTTCAAAGCTAGCCCAAATAATGGGAGATTTAAAAAAGCAATGTTCAGTTAGTAGCGCATTCCAGTTACTTCATTTTGTCATTCAAACCTAGAAAACTTCATTTTGAAACCACTCTTCGAGAAAATCGTTGAATTTGTGGAAAGATTCAGTATTCTCGAATTTGTGTAAAGTTGCCGCAATATGGGGACAAATTTAAAAAAAAGCAATGTTTGCAGTTAGTAGGCGCATCCAGTTTACTTACATTTGTCATTCAAACCTAGAAAACTCATTTGAACTCACTTTCGGAGAAAATAGAAAAGCGTGAATTTGTGGGCAAATGAGTATTCTAAACTTTTAAAGCTTGCCAATATGGGGGACAATTTAAAAGAAGCAATCGTTTCAGTAGTAGCGCATGCAAGTTACTAATTTGTCATTTCAACACCTCGAAAAATCATTTTTTTTTTTTTGAACCCACTTGCGAGAAAACGTTTAACTTGTAAAAATTACGTATTCGCCAACTTATCCAAGCTCGCCTAATATTGGGACGATTTAAAAAGCAATTTTTTAGTTAGTGTAGGGCATCCAGTTTACTTACATACTTTGTAATCTCAAACCAGGAAAACTCTTTTTGAACCACTTTTTCGAGAAAAATCGTGAATTTGAAAAATTCAGTATTTTCAAATTGTTTCGAAGCTCGCCAATATTGGGGATGATTTAAAAGAGCAATCTTTCAGTTAGAAGCGCATCAGTTACTACATTTGTCATTCAAACCTAGAAAAACTCCATTTGATACCCACTTTTCGAGGAAAATCGTTGAAATATGTAAAACTTCAGTATTCTCAATTTTTCCAAAAATCGCCAATATTGGTCATGATCAACAAGCAATTATTTAGTTAGAAGCGCATCCGATATTTACTTACTTTTGTCATTCAAACCTAGAAAACTCATTTGAACCACTTTCGAGAAAACGTGAATTATGTTAAAAGTCAGTATTACAACTTTGTTTAAAGACCGCAATATTGGGATGATTTAAAAAGCAATGTTTCAGTTGTAGCGACATCCAGTTTACTTACTTTCTGTCATTCAAATCTAGAAAGAAAGACTCGTTTTGAATTCCACACTCTTCGAGGAAAATCGTAAAATTTGTTCAATAACTCAGTATTCTACAACTTTTCGAAGCTTGCCAATATGTGGGGATCGATTTAAAAAGCAACGTCTTCAATTAGTAGAAGCCAACCAGTTTACTACTTTTGTTCATTCAAACCTTGAAACCTCATTTTGAACCCATTTTTCGAGAAAAAATCGTAAATTTGTATAAACTAAAATCAGTATTCTTAAACCTTTTTCGAAGATGCACAATATGGGGACGATTTAAAAAAGCAAGTTCAGTCAGTAGCGGCATCCGTTTACTTACTTTTTGTCATCAAACCTAAAGAAAAACTCATTTGAAAACACTTTTCGAGAAAGAAATCGTGATTTCGATAAAATTGATGGTATTCTCAAACTTTTAAAAGCTCGCCCATATTGGACGATATAAAAAAGCAATGTTTCACGTTAGTAGAGCAAATAGTTACTTACTTTTTGTCATTCAAACCTAAGAAAACTCATTTTGAACCCATTTTTCGAGAAAATCGGAAATTTGTATAAACTCAGTATTCTCAACTTTACGAAGCTGCTCTCTCCAATCTGGGGACAGATTTAGAACTACTTTTCCAGAAAATCGTGAATATGTCAAAATTGGAGTGATGCTCAACTTACAACCTCGCCAATATTGGATGATTTAAAAAGGCAATGATTCAGTAGAAGCGCATCCAGTTTACTACTTTTGTCATTCAAAACCTAGAAAACTATTTTGGAAACCACTTTCGAGAAAATCGTGAATTTGTAAAAATTCAGTATTCTCAACTTTTCAAAGCTCGACAATATGGGTGAACAATTAAAAAGCAATGTTTCAGTAGTAGCGCAACCAGTTTACTACTTTTGTCATTCAAACCTAGAAAAAATCATTTTGAAACCCACTTTTCGAGAAAACCGTGTGATTTGTTGAAAGTTCAGTAATTCTCAACTTCTTTCAAGCTTGCCAATTCGGGGACGATTTAAACAAGCAATGTTTCAGTAGTAGCGCTCAAGTTTACTACTTTTGTCATTCCAAACCTAGAAAGACTCATTTGAACCCACTTTTTCGAGAAAATCGTGGAATTTGTTAAAATTGAGTATTATCAATTTTCAAAGCTTGCCAATATGGGGGACGATTGAAAAAGCAATGTTTCAGTTAGTGACCGCATTCCAGTTACTTACAATTGGTCCATTCAAAACCTAGGAAAGAAATAGAGAAAACTCAGTGTGTGTAAACCCAATTTTTGTGCAGCAGAAAATCGTGAATTTGTCCAAAATTGAGTATTTCAACTTTCAAGGCTTCGCCAATATTGGGTACGATTTATAAAAATGTACAAGTTTCAGTTAGTAGCGCATCCAGTAACTTAATTTTATTCAAAACATAATCTCATTGAACCCACTTTTCGAGAAAAATCGGTGATTTGTCAAAAAAGTTTGAGTATTCTCAACTTTTCCAACCTGCGCCAATATTGGGATGATTCAAAACGCAATTTATCAGTAAGAAGCTCATCAAGGATCACTTCGTTTTTGTAATTCAACCATAGAAAACTTATTTGGAAACCACTTTTCGAGAGGAAAAATCGGTGAATTTTGTAAAATATCAGGTATCGCAACTTCTCAAAGCTCACCATATTGGACGATTAAAAAGCGAAGTTTCATTAGTAGCGCAACAGTTTACTTACTTTTGTCTATTCAAACATAGAAAAACTCATTTTGAATCCACTCTTCGAGGAAAAATCGTTGAATTGGTAAAATTCAGTATTCTCAACTTTGGTAAAGTTGCCAATAGTGGGACGATTTAAAAATGGCAATGTCTCAGTTAGTAGCGCATCCAGTTACGCTTACATTTGTCATTCGAAACCTAGAAAACTCATTTTTAACCCACTTTTCGAGAAAACTTGAATTGTTTACAAATTGAGTATTCTCAACTTTTCAAAGCTCGCCAATATTGGGATGATTTAAAAAAGCAAATTTTTTCGTTAGTAGCGCACCAGTTTACTTACATTTGTCATTGCAAACTAGAAAAACTCATTTTTAAACCCACTTTCGCGAAAATCGGAATTGTAAAAAGTGAGATTCATCAACTTTTCCCTCCGTGCTTAATTTGCCAATATTGGACGATTTAAACTAAGCAATGTTTCAGTAGTTAGCGCAAAACCAGTTTACTAATTTGTGCAGTATTCCTAACCTCAGAAAAAATCATTTGGAACCCACTTTCTGAGTGAAAAATCGTGGAATTGTTGTCAAATTGAGTATTCTCAACTTTTCAAAGGCCATCGCAAATATTGGGACGATTAAAAAAGCACAATGTGTTCAGTTAGTAGCGCATCCAGTTTACATTACTTTTGTCGATTCAAACACTAGAAAATCATTTTGAAACCACTTTCGAGAAAATCGTGCATATAGTTAAAATTGAGTAGTCTCAACTTTTCAAAGCTTAGCCAATAGGGGACGATTTTAAAAAGCAATGTTTAAGTTCGGAGTACCGCATCCAGTTTACTTACATTGGTCATTCAAACCTAATAACTCAATTTAAACCCATTGTGATCGAGACTAATCGTGAATTTTGTCAAAATTGAGTATTCTCCACTTTCAAGGACTCGCATATTGGGGACGATGATTTAAAAAAAGCAATTTCTCAGTTAGTAGCGCATCCAGTTAACATACATTTGTCATTCAAAACCTATTTAAATCTCATTTTGAAACCCACTTTTCGAGAAGAAAATCGTGAATTTGTCAAAATGAGTATCTCAACTGTTCCAAACTCGCCAATATTGGGATGATTTTAAAATAGCGAATGTATTCAGTAAGAAAAGCCTCATCTAGTCACTTTCGTTTGTAATTCAAACCAGAAAAACTTATTTTGAACCCACTTTTTCGGAGTAAAAATCGTGAGGCTGGTTAAAATTTGTATTCGCTGCTTTTCAAAAGCTCACCAATATTTTTTTACGATTAAAAAAAGGAATGTTTCAGTTAGTAGCGCAACTAGTTTACTTACTTTTGTTTTATTCAAAACCTAGAAAACTCAATTTTGAATCCCCACTCTTCGAGAAATCGTGAAATGTGTAAAAAAAATTCAGTTATCTCCCTTGGTAAATGCTTGCCAATATTGGGCCGATTTAAATAGCAATGTCTCAGTTTTGGCTAGCGTATCCCAGGTTACTTAATTGTTCAATGCAAACCTAGAAAACTCATTTTTAACCCAATTTTCGAGAAAATCCGTGGAATTTGTTAAAATGAGTATTCTCAACTTTTTCAAAGTCGCCATATTGGGATGATTTAAAAAAGCAATTTTTAGTTAGTAGCGCATCCGAGTTTACTTACATTTGTCATTCCAAACCTAGAAAACCTCATTTTATAAACCCACTTTTCGCGGAAATCGTGAATTATGTAAAAAATTTTAGTATTACACAACTTTGTCCGTGCATCTAAACTTTGCCAATATTGAGAGATTAAACAAGCAATGTTTCAGTAGTAGCGCAACCAGTTTACCTTACTTTGTCATTCAAACCTAGAAAACTCATTTGAACCCACTTTTCGAGAAAATCGTTTATGTGTCAATAATTGAGTATTCTCAACTTTTCAAGCTCGCCAATATTGGGACGATTTAAAAAAGCAATGTTTCAGTAGTAGCGCATACAGTTTACTTACTTTGTCACAAACCTAGAAAAATCATTTTGAACCCACTTCGAGAAAATCGTGAATTTGTTAAAATTGAGTATTCTCAACTTTTCAAAGCTTGCCAATATGGGGACGATTTAAAAAAGCAATGTTTAAGTTAGTACCGCATCCAGTTTACTTACATTGGTCATTCAAACCTAGATAACTCATTTTAAACCCATTTTTCGAGAAAATCGTGAATTTGTCAAATTGAGTATTCTCAACTTTTCAAGGCTCGCAATTATTGGACGATTTAAAAAAGAACAATGTTTCAGTAGTAGCGCATCCAGTTAACTTACATTTTCATTCAAAACTATAAATCTCATTTTGAACCCACTTTTTGAGAAAAGAAAATCGTGAATTACTGTCAAAATGAGTATCTCAAAACACTTTCCAACCTTCGACCAAATATTGGGATGATGTTATTTTTAAAAAGCAAGTATCGGTAATGAAGCTCATCTAGGCACTTATTCGTTGTCATTCAAACCTACCGAAAGAAAACTTATTTTGAACCCACTTTTCGAAGAAAATCGCTGAATTTGTTGAAATTCAGTATTCGCAACTTTTCAAAAGCACAACCCAATATTGGGACGATTAAAAAGAACTGTTTCCTGTTAGTAGCGCAAATAGTTTACTTACTTGTGTTATTCCAAAAACCTAAGAAAACTCATTTTGAATCCACCTCTTCGAGAAAATCGTGAATTTGTTTAAAATTTCAGTATCTCAACTGTGTAAAGCTTGCCAATATTGGGACGATTTTAAAATAGCAATGTCTCAGTTAGGTAGCCGCATCCAGTTTACTTCATATGTCATTCAAACCTAGAAAACTCATTTTTTAACCCACTTTTCGAGAAAATCGGATTGTTAAAATTGAGTATTCTCAACTTTTCAAAGCTCGCCAATATTGGGATGATTTAAAAAGCAATGTTTTAGTAAGTAGCGCATCCAGTTTACTACATTTGTCATTCAAACCTAGAAAACTCATTTTCAACCACTTTCGCCGTGGAAAATCGTGAATTTGTATAAATTTAGTATTCTCAACTGTTTCCGGCTCTAACTTTGCAATATTGAGGGACGATTTAAAAATGCAATGTTTCAGTTAGTTTTAGCGCAACCAGTTTACTACTTTTCGTCATTCAAACTAGAAAACTCATTTGAACCCACTTTTCGAAGAAAATCGTGAATTTGCAAAATTGAGTATTTTCAACGTTTCAAAGCTCGACAATTATTGGCCGATTTAAATAAAGCAATGTTTCAGTAGGTTAGCGCATCAGGTTTGAGCTACTTTTGTCATGTCAAACCTAGAAAACTCATTTTTAACCGAACTTTCGAGAAAGATCGTGAATTGTTAAAATTGAGTATTCTCAACCTTTTCAAAAGCTTGCCAATATCGACGGACGATTTAAAAAAAAGGCAATGTTTAAGTTTCAGTACCGCATCCAGTTTTACTTACATTGGTCATTCACAAACCTAGTAAACTCATTTAAACACCATTTTTCGAGAAAATCGTGGAAATTGTCCCCAAAATTGAGTATTCCCAACTTTTTCAAGGGCTCGCCAATATTGGGACGATTTAAAAAAAGGCAATGTTTCAGTTAGTAGCGCAGTCCATGTTACGTACATTTGGTCATTCAAACCATAAATCTCATTTTGAACCCACTTTCGAAGAAAATCGTGAATTTGTCAAAATTGACGTATTCTCAACTTTTCCAACATCGCCAAATGGGATGATTTTAAAAAGCAATTGTATCAGTAAGAAGCTCTCTAGTCACTTTCGTTTGTCATTCACAACCCTAGAAAATTATTTGAAACCTCTTTACCCACTTTCGCGAAAAATCGTGATTTGTTAAAATTTCAGTATTCGCAACTTTCAAAAGCTCACCAATATTGGGACGATTAAAAAAAGGAATGTTTCAGTAGTAGCGCAACCAGTTTACTTACTTTGTTATTCAAACCTAGAAAATCATTTTGAATCCACTCTTCGAGAAAATCGGGGAATTTGTTAAAATTCAGTATTCTTCAACTTTGTAAAGCTGCCAATATGGGCCGGGACGATTTAAAATAGCAATGTCTCAGTAGTAGCGCCATCCAGTTTACTACATTGTCATCAGAACATAGAAAAACTCCTTTTTCAACCGCACTTGTTTCGAGTAAAATCTGTGATTGTTAAAATTGAGTCATTCTCAACTTTTCACAAAGCTGCCACTATGGAAGATTGAAAAAGCAATTTTTTTAGTTAGTAGCGCATCCCAGTTTACTTACATGTGGTCATTCAAAACCTAGAAAAAAAACTCATTTTAAACACTTCCCATTGTTTCGCGAAGAATCGTGAGTTGTTAAAAATTTAGTATTGTCGCAACTCTTTCCGTGATCTAACTTTGCCAATATTGAGACGATTAACCAAGCAATGGTTCAGTTAGTATGCGCATCCAGTTACTTAACTTTTGTCATCAAAACCTAGAAAACTCATTTGAACCCACTTTTCGAGAAATCGTGAATTGTCAAATTGAGTATTATCACTTTTCAAAGCCGCCA
>JANFPS010000095.1:0-41226 GCA_024703675.1 Drosophila nebulosa | reverse complement strand
ACTGAAAAATATTAAACTTTTCCCTATTTTTTAGCTGCTGCTTAAAAAAAAAAAAAATTGTTGAAAAGCCCTTTTTTCAAGGGCAACTTTTCCGAGAACAAAAAGAAAACTGGATGCTTTTATTTAAAACTGAAACAATTGCTCTTTTAAAAACCCGTGCCAATTTTTGGAAAATTTAAAGACCCCACGGAAAAGTTTGGGAAAACGGGGGAAATTTTTTTTAAAAAATTTTACGTTTTTCCTAAAAAGGTTGGGGTTTTAAAAATGAGTTTTTTTTTAGGTTTAAATGCCCAAAAGTAAGTAAACTTGAGAGCTACTAACGGGAAACATTGCTTTTTTAAAATTTTCGTCCCAAATTTATTGGCAAATTTTTAGGACCACGGAAAAGTTGAAAAATCCCAAATTTTTTAACAAATTTTCCGATTTTCTCAAAAAATATTTTAAAAAATTTATTTTCCCAGGTTTGAATACAAAAGTAAGAAAACTGGTGAGCTACTAACGGGGGAACATTGTTTTTTTTTAAAATCTTTCCCAATATTGGAAAATTTGAGCACCGGAAAAGTTGAGAATAACTTAAATTTTTTTCCCCCCCCCAAATTTTCAAGGGTTTTTTCCCCCCCCCGTAAAAGTGGGTTAAAAAAGGGATTTTTTTTCCTAGGTTTAAAATGACTAAACAAGAAAATTTGGAGGGCGCTACAAAACGGGGAAAACAGGGGTTTTTTTTAAATCGTCCCAATTTTGGGCGAGTTTTTAAAATTGGGGAATCCAAAAATTTTAAAAAATTCCCCGGGTTTTTTCCCCTCAAAAGGGGGGTTCCAAAATTTTTTTTCCCTTTTTTTTAAAAATTGACAAAAGTAATTTAAATTTGGTTGCGCTCCCTAATGAACTTTGCTTTTTAAAATTTCCACCCCCCAATATTGGCGAGTTTGGGAAAAAATTTTGGGGAATACGGGGGGTTTTTTAAAAATTCACTTTTTTCCTCAAAAAGGGGGTTTTAAAAATAAATTGCCCCGGGTTTTAAAAATTTGCCAAAATTTAAGTAAACTGGATGCGCTACTAACAGAAAAATTTGTTTTTTTTTAAATGGTCCCCAATTTTGGGGCAAATTTCCCAAGTAGTGGGGGCAGGGAAAAAGGGTTGGGAAAAAAACTAAATTTTTTTACAAATTCGGGGATTTTCCCCCGAAAAGAAAATTTCCCAAATTATTTTTTTTTAAAGGTTTAAATGAAAAATTTAAATAAAAAAACTGAAATGAGCAAACTAACTGAAACATTGCTTTTTTAAATCTTTCCCCAAAAATTTTGGGAAAAATTTTGGGCACGGAAACGTTTGGGGAAAACGAATTTTTTACAAATTCCCGATTTTTTTTCCGAAAAGGGGGTTTTCAAAATGAGTTTTTCCGGTTTTTAAATGACAATTTAATAAACGGGTATAAAGCTACTAACTAAAAACCTTTTTGTTTTTTTTAAATCTTTCCCAAATTTTGGAAAAGTTAGAGCACTGAAGAGGTGAGAAAACTAAATTTTTTACAAATTCACGATTTCTCGAAAAGTAGGTTAAAATGATGTTTCTAGGTTTGAATGACAAGTAGTTAAAACTGGATGAGCTACAAACTGCAACCTTGCTTTTTTAAATCGTCCCAAATATTGGCAAAGTTAGAGCACGGAAAGTTGAGAATACTGATTTTTACAAATCACGATTTTCTCGAAAAGTGGTTTCAAAATGAGTTTCTAGGTTTGAATGACAAAAGTAGTAAACTGGATGAGCTACTCACTGATACATTGCCTTTTTAAATCGTCCCAATATTGGCAAAGTTAGAGCACGGAAAAGTTGAGATACTGATTTTTCAATTCACGATTTTCTCGAAAGTGGGTTCAAAATTAGTTTTCTAGTTGAATGACAAAAGTCAGTAAACTGTATGAGCCACTACTAAAACCATTGCCTTTTTTAAATGTGCCATAGTGGCAAGTTAAGCAGGGAAAAGTTGAAAAACTGATTTTTACAAATTCAAGATTTCTCGAAAAGTGGGTTCAAAAATTAGTTTTTTCTAGGTTTGAATGACCAAATGTAAGTGAACTGTATCGCTACTAACTAAAACATGCTTTTTTCAATCGTCCCAATAATGGCTAAGTTAGAGCCCTGAAGAGGGTGAGAAAACTAATTTTTTACAAATTCACGATTTTCTCGATAAAGTAGTTAAAAATGAGTTTCTAGGTTTTTGATTACAAAGATACGTAACTGGATGAGCTATAACTGAAACATTGCTTTTTTAAATCGTCCATATTGGCAAAGTTAGATCTACGAAAAGTTAGAATACTGAATTTTACAATTCCCCCATTTTCTCCGAAAAGTGGGTTCAAAATGAGTTTCTAGGTTGATGACAAAGTAAGTAAACTGATGACTACTAACTGAAACATTGCTTGTTTAATCGTCCCATATTGGCAAAGTTTAGAGCAGCGGAAAAGTTTGAGAATACTGAAGTTTTTTCAAATTCACATTTTCTCGAAAGTGGATTCCAATTAGTTTTCTAGTTTTTGAATGAACAAAAGTAAGTAAACTTATGAGCCCTAACTAAAAATTGCTTTTTTAAATCACGTGCCAATATTGGCAAGTTAGAGCTAGGGAAAGTTTGAGAAAACTGAATTTTTTACAAAAATTTCAAGATTTTCTCGAAAAGTGGTTCAAAATAGTTTTTCTAGTTTGAAATGACAAAGTAAGTGAACTGTATGAGCTACTAACTAAAACATTGCTTTTTTCAATCGTCCCAATATTGGCAAAGTTAGAGCACGGAAAAGTTGAGAATACTGAATTTTTACAAATTCACGATTTTCTCGGAAAAGTAGGTTAAAAATGAAGGTTTTCTAGTTTTGAATGACAAAAGAATTAAACTGGATGAGCTACTAACTGAAACATGGCTTGTTTAAATCGTCCCAATATTGGCAAGTTAGAGCACGGAAAAGTTGAGAATACTGCTTTTTCAATTCACGATTTTCCTCGAAAGTGGTTCAAAATTAGTTTTTCTAGGTTGAATTACAAATGTAAGTAACTGGATGCGTTTAATAACTGAAACATTGCTCTTTAAATCGTCCATATTGGCAAAGTTAGAGCACGGAAAAGTTTTGAAATACTGAATTTTTCAAATTCACGATTTTCTACGAAATTGGTTCAAAATTAGTTTTCTAGGTGAATGGCAATGTAAGTAAACTGGATGCGTTAATACTGAAACATTGCTCTTTTAACATCGTGCCAATATTGCAAGTTAGAAGCACGGAAAAGTTTAGAAAACTGGAATTTTACAACTCAACGATTTTCTAAAGTAGTTAAAAATGAGGTTTCTAGTTTGAATGACAAAGTAAGTAAACTTGATGACTACTAAATGAAACATTGCTTTTTTAAATCGTCCCAATATTGGCAAAGTTTTAGAGCACGGAAAAGTTGATAATACGAATTTTTTACAAATTCACGATTTTTCTCGCAAAGTAGGTTAAAAATGAGTTTTTCAGGTTGAATGACAAAAGTAAGTAAACTGGATTGAGCTACTAACTGAAACATTGCTTTTTTAAATCGTCCCAATATTTGGCCCAAAGTTTAGAGCACGGAAAAGTTGATAATCTGAATTTTTACAAATTCACGATTTTTCTCGTAAAGTGTTTCAAAATTGGTTTTCTAGTTGAAGACTAAATAAGTAAAACTGGATGCGCTACTACTGTAACATGCTTTTTTAAATCGTCCCCAATATTGGCAAGTTAAGCCACTGAGAGGTGAGAATAATGAATTTTTCAAATTCACGATTTTCTCGAAAGTGGTTCAAAATTAGTTTTTCTAGGTTTGAATGAACAATGTAATAAACTGTATGCGGTACTAACTGAAACATTGCTCTTTTAAACGTGCAATATTGGCAAAGTTAGAGCACGGAAAAGTTGTTAGAAAACTGAATTTGTTACAATTCCGATTTTCTCGAAAAAGTAGGTTAAAAATGGTTTTTCTAGTTGAATGACAAAAGTAAGTAAACTGGTCATCTACTAACTGAAACCTTCTTTTTTAAATCGTCCAAATATTGGCAAAGTTAGAGCACGGAAATTGAGAATACTGAATTTTTACAATTCACGATTTTCTCGTGAAAGTAGTTAAAAAATGAGTTTCTAGTTTGGAATGACAAAAGTAAGGTAACGGGATGAGTCTACTAACTGAAACATTGCTTTTTTAAATCGTCCCAATATTGCAAATTTTAGAGCACGAAAAGTTGAGAATACTGAATTTTTACAAATCACGATTTTTCTCTAAGTGGGTTCAAAATGAAGTTTTCTAGGTTTGAATGACTAAAGTAAGTAAACTGGATGCGCTACGAACTGAAACATTGCTTTTTTAAATCGGTCCCAATAATTGGCGAGATTTGAAAAGTTAGAAATACTCAATTTAACAAATTCACGATTTTCTCGGGGAAAAAAAAGTGGGTCAAAATTAGTTTTCTAGGTTTACATGACAAAGTAAGTAAACTGGTTTGCGCGTACTAAACTGAAACATTGCTTTTAAATCATCCCAATATTGGCGAGCTTGGAAAAGTTGAAAATACTGAGGTTTTTTATAAATTTCGCGATTTTCTCGAAAGTGGGTTCAAAATGAGTTTCAAGGTTTGAATGCATTGTTAGTAAACCTGATGCGCTACTAACTAAAAAATTGCTTTTTTCATCATCCCAATAATTTGGCAGCTTTGAAAAGTTGAGAAATACTCAATTTAACAAATTCACGTTTTCTCGAAAATGGGTTCAAAATGAGTTTTCCTATGTTTGAATGACAATGTACGTAAACTGGTGCGCTACTAACTAAAAAAAATTGCTTTTACAGTCGTCCATATATTGGCGAGCTTCGAAAAGTTGAATAACTGAATTTTTACAATTCACGATTTTCCGAAAAGTAGGTTAAAAATGAGTTTCTAGGTTTGAATGGCCAAAGTAAGTAACTGGATTCCTACTATCTGAAAACGTTGCTTTTTTAAATCGTCCCAATATTGGCAAAGTTAGAGCACGAAAAGTTGAGAAACTAAATTTTTAACAAGTCATCGATTTTCTCGAAAAGTGGGTCAAAAATGAGTTTCTAGGTTTGATGACAAAAGAAGTAAACTGATGCGCTACTAACTGAAACATGCTTTTTTAAATTGTCCCAATATTGGCAAGTTAGAGAACGAAAAGTTGAGAAAACTGAATTTTTACTTCACCGATTTTCTTGAAAGTGGGTTGCAATGAGTTTTTCTAGGTTTGAATACAAGTAAGTAAACTGGATAAGCTACTAACTGAAAACATTGCTTTTTTAAATCGTCCAATATTGGCAAAGTTAGAGCACGGAAAAGTTGAGAATACTGAATTTTTTTTACAATTCACGATTTTCTCGAAAAGTGGTTCAACAATAAGTTTTCTAGGTTTGAATGACAAAAGTTAAGTAAACTGGATGAGTTACTAAATGACACATTGCTTTTTTAAATCGTCCCATATTGGAAAGTTAGAGCACGAAAGTTGAGAATACTGAATTTTTTACAATTCACGATTGTCTCGAAAGTGGTAAAATGAGTTTTCTAGGTTTGAATGCAAAAGTAGTAAACTGTATGAGCCACTAAATAAACATTTGCTTTTTTAAATCTGCCAATATTGGCAAAGTTCAGCAAGGGAAAAGTTGAGAAAACTGAATTTTTACAATTTTCACGATTTTCTCGAAAAGTTTTCTATGTTTCTAGGTTTGATGACCAAATTAATTAAATGGAGTGAGCTACTAACTGAAACATTGCTTTTTTAATCGTCTTCCATATTGGCAAAGTTAGAGCACTAAGAGTGAGAATACTGAATTTTTTAAAAATTCACGATTTTCTCGAAAAGTAGGGTTAAAATTAGTTTTCTAGGTTTGAATGACAAAAGTAAGTAAACTGTATGAGCCACTAATAAACATGCTTTTTAAATCGTGCCAATATTGGCAAAGTTAGAGCAGGGAACAAGTTGAGAAAACTGATTTTTTTACAAATCACGATTTTTCTCGCAAGTGGGTTTAAAATGAGTTTTCTAGGAGTTTGAATGAAAAAGTAAGTAAACTGGTGCGCTACTAACTGAAACATTGTTTTTTAAATCGTCCAATATTGGCAAAGTTAGTGCACGGCAAGTTGAGAAACTGAATTTTTTACAATTTTCACGATTTTTCTCGAAAAGTTTTTCTATTTTTCTAGTTTGAATGACAAAAGTAAGTAACGATGAGCTACTAACTGAAAACATTGCTTTTTTAATCGGCCCAATATTGGCAAAGTTGCGCACTGAAGAGGTGAGAATACTGAATTTTTACCAATTCACGATTTTCCTCGAAAGTGGGTTAAAAATTAGTTTTCTAGTTTTGAATGACAAACGGTAAGTAACTGTATGAGCCACTAAATAAACATTGCTTTTTAAATCGTGCCATATTGGCAAAGTTCGAGCAGGGAAAAGTTTGAGAAGACCTGAATTTTTACAAAATTACGATTTTCCTCGAAAAGTGGGTTTCAAATAGTTTTCTGGCTTTGAATGACAATGTAAGTGACTGGATCGCTACTAAATGAACATTGCTTTTTTCAAATCGTCCGCATATTGGCAAAGTAAGGCACGGAAAAGTTGAGAGAACTGAATTTTTTACAAATTCACGATTTTTCTCGAAAGTAAGGTTAAAAATGATTTTCTAGTTTGAATGACAAAAGTAAGTAAACTGGAATGCGCTACTACTGAAACAGTGCTTTTTTAAATCGTCCCAATTTGGCAAAGTTAGAGCACTGAGAGGTAGATACTGAATTTTTAAAATTCACGATTTTCTCCAAAAGTGGGTTCAATGAGTTAAAGGGATTTTCTAGGTTTGAATGACAAAAGTAAGTAAACTGGATGCGCTACTAAATAAAACCTTGCTTTTTTAAATCGTGCCATATTGGCAAGTTAGAGCCAGGGAACAGTTGAGAACTGAATTTTTACAAATTCACGATTTTCTCGAAAGTAGGTTCAAATGAGTTTTCTAGGTTTGAATGACAAAGTGAGTAAATTGGATCGCTACTAACTGAAACCATTGCTTTTTTAAATCGTCCCAATATTGCAAAGTAAGCACTTGAAGATTAGAAACTGAGTTTTTACAAATGTTCGATTTTCTCGAAAAGTGGGTTTCAAAATGAGTTTCGAGGTTTGAATGGAAAGTAAGTAAACTGGATTCGCTACTAAACTGAAACTTCTTTTTGCATCATCCAATATTGTCAAGAGTTAGAGCACGGAAAAGTTAGAATACTGAATTGTTTACAAATTCACATTTTCTCGAAAGTAGGGTTAAAATGATTTTTCTAGGTTTGAATGACAAATGGTAAGTACAACTGTATGAGCTACTAACTGAAACTTGCTTTTTTTCATCTCCATATGGCAAAGTTAGAGCACTGCAGAGGTGAGAATCCTAAATTTTACAAATTCACGATTCTCGAAAATTGGTTCAAAGAGTTTTTTTCTAGGTTTGAATGACAAAAGTAGTAAACTGGAATGCGCTACTAAATGAAATATTGCTTTTTTTAAGTCGTCCAATATTGGCAACGTTAGAGTACCGGAAAAGTTGAGAGAACTGAATTTTTACAAATTCACGATTTTCTCGAAAAGTAGGTTCAAAATGAGTTTTCTAGGTTTGAATGACAAATGTGAGTAAATTGGATGCGCTACTAACTGAAACATTGCTTTTTTAAATCGTCCCAAATTGGCAAAAGTTAGAGCACTGAAGAGGTGAGAATACCTGAATTTTTTAAAAAAATTCACGATTTTCCTCGAAAAGTGGGTTCAAAATGAGTTTTCTAGGTTTGAATGACAAAAGTAAGTAACTGGATGCGCCTACTAAATGAAATCTTGTTTTTTAAATCGTCCCTCTTGGCAAGTTAGAGCACGGAAAATTGAGAAAACTGAATTTTTACAAATTCACGATTTCTTCGAAAAGTAGGTTACAATGAGTTTCTAGTTTGAATGACAATGTGAGTAATTGGATGCGCTACAACTGAACATTGCTTTTTTTAAATCGCCCAGTATTGGCAAAGTTAGAGCAACTGAAGAGGTTGAGAATAGCTGAATTTTTTACAAATTCACGATTTTTCTCGAAAAGTGGGTTCAAATGGTTTTTCTGGGTTTGAATGGCAAAAGTAATTACACTGGAATGCGCTACTAACCTGCTACATTGCGTTTTTGGTCATCATCCCAATATTGTCCCAGTTAGAGCACGGAAAATTGCGATACTGAATTTTTACAAATTCCGATTTTCTCGAAAAGTAGGTTAAAAATAGTTTTTGCTAGGTTTTGAATGACAAATTGTAAGTACACTGGATGAGCTACTAACTGCAAACATTGCTTTTTTCAATCCGTCCTATTGGCAAAGTTAAGCACTGAAGAAGTGAGAATAACTGAATTTTTACAAATTCACGATTTTCTCGAAAGTGGGTTAAAAATTAGTTTTCTAGGTTTGAATGACAAAAGTAAGTAAACTTTCTGAGTCCACTAAGTAAAACATTGCTTTTTTTAAAATGTGCCATTTGGCTAAGTAGAGCACTGAAGAGGTGAGAATACTGAATTTTTCAAAATTTCACGATTTTTCTCGAAAGTGGGTTAAAATAATTTTTCTGGTTGTGAATGACAAAGTAATAAACTGGATGAGCTACTAACTGAAACAATTGCTTTTTTAAATCGTCCCAATATTGGCAAAGTTGAGCCTGAAGAGTGAGAAATACGATTTTTACAAATTCACGATTTTCCTCGAAAAGTAGGTTTAAAAATTAGTTTTCTAGGTTTGAATGACAAAAGTAAGTAAGACGGATAGGCTACTAACTGAAACATGGCTTTTTTAAATCGTCCCAATATGCCAAAGTTAGAAGCACGGAAAAGTTGAGAATACTGAATTTTTACAAATTCACGATTTTCTCGAAAAGTGGGTTAAAAATAAGTTTTCTAGGTTTGAATGACAAAATTAATAAACTTGGATGAGCTACTAACGGAAACATTGCTTTTTTAAATCGTCCCATATTGGCAAAGTTAGTAGCCGGAAAAGTTGAGAATACTGGAATTTTTACAATTCACGATTTCTCGAAAAGTGGGTTAAAAATGAGTTTTTCTAGGTTTGAATGACAAAGTAAGTAAACTGGATGCGCTACTAACTGAAACATTGCTTTTTTAAATCCGTGCCAATATTGGCAAAGTTAGAGCACGGAAAAGTTGAGAAACTGAATTTTACAAATTCACGATTTCTCGAAAAGTGGGTTAAAAATGAGTTTTTCTGGTTTAAATGACAATTTAAGTAACTACGATGCGCTACTAACTGAAAACAGTTTGCTCTTTTAAATCGTCCAATATTTAGCAAAGTTAGGCACGAAAAGTTGAGAATACTGGAATTTTTTACAATTTCCGATTTCTCGAAAGTGGTTCAATTTAGTTCCTATTTTTGAATGACAAAGTAGTAAACTGTATGAGCCACTAACTGAAACATTGCTTTTTTTACATCGGCCAATATTGGCAAAGTTAGAAGCAGGGAAATGTTAGAAACTGAAGTTTTATTACAAATTCAAGATTTTCTCGAACAGTAGGTTAAAATTAGTTTTCTAGGTTTGAATGACAAATGTAAGTAAATTGGATGCGCTACTAACTGAAACATTGCTTTTTTAATCGTCCATTATTGGCAAAGTTAGAGGTAAAACTGTAAGAGGTGAGAATACTAAATTTTTACAAATTCACGATTTTCTCTCAAGTGGGTTCAAATTAGTTTTCTAGGTTTAGAATGACAAGAGTAAGTAAGCTGGATGAGCTACTAACTGAAACATTGCTCTTTTAAATCGTCCCAATATTGGCAAAGTTAGAGCACGGAATAAGTTTAGAAAGCGTGAATTTTTACAAATTCACGATTTTCTCGAAAAGTGGGTTCAAATTTAGTTCTCTATTTTTGAATGACAAAAGTAAGTAAACTGTATGACCACTACTGAAAAATGCTTTTTTAGAATCGTGCCAATATTGGCAAGTTAGAGCAGGGAAATGTTGAGAAACTGAAGTTTTACAATTCAAGATTTCTCGAAAACGTAGTTAAATTAGTTTTCTAGGGTTTTGATGACAAATGTAAGTAATTGGATGGTGCGCTACTAACTGAAACATTGCTTTTTTATCGTCCCAATATTGAAAGTAAGCGCACTGAAGAGGTGAGAATACGAAATTTTTACAAATTCACGCATTTTTCTCGAAAAGTGGGTTTAAAATTAGTTTTCTAGGTTTTGAATGACAAAGTAAGTGACACTGTATGGCTAGCTAACTGAAACATGCTTTTTAAATCGTGCCAATATTGGCAAAGTTAGAGCATGGGTAAAAGTTGAGAGAACTGATTTTTACAATTCACGAATTTTCTCGAAAGTAGTTAAAAATTGAGTTTTTCTAGGTTGAATGACCAAAGTAGTAAACTGTATGACCAGCTAACTAAACTTGGCTTTTTTTAATCGTGCCAATATTGGCAAAGTGAGAGCACGGAAAAGTTGAGAGACTGATTTTTTACATTCACGATTTTCTCGAAAAGTGAAGGTTTAAAAATGAGTTTTCTAGGTTTGAATGACAAAAGTAAGTAACTGTTGAGCCACTACTAAAACATTGCGTTTTTAATCGTGCCAATATTGCAAAGTTAGGCACTGGGGAAAGGTAGAATACTAAATTTTTTTAGCAAATTCACGATTTCTCGAAAGTGGGTTAAAAATTTAGTTTTCTAGGTTTGATGACAAAGTAATAAACTCTATGAGCCACTACTAACACATTGCTTTTTTAAATCGTACCAATATTGGCAAAGTTAGAGCACGGAAGTTTGAGAGAACGATTTTTATCAAATTCACGATTTTCTCGAAGTAGGTTAAAATGAGTTTTCTAGTTGAATGACAAAAGTAAGGTAAACTGTATGAGCCACTAACTAAACATTGCTTTTTTAATCGTGCAATATTGGCAAAGTTAGAGCAATGAAGAGGTGAGAATACAATTTTTACAATTCACGATTTCTCGAAAAGTGGGTTTAAATTAGTTTTTTCTAGGTTGAATGACAAAAGTAAGTAACTGGATCGCTACTACTGACACATTGCTTTTTTAAAATCTCCATATTGCAAAGTTTAGAGCACGGAAAAAATGAAAAAACTGAATTTTTACAAATTCACGATTTTCTCGAAAAGTAGGTTAAAAATGAGTTTTCTAGGTTTGAATGACAAATGTAAGTAAACTGGATGAGCTACTAACTGATACATTGTTTTTTTTAAATCGTCCCAATATTGGCAAAGTTAGAGCACTGAAGATGTGAGAATACTAAATTTTTACAAATTCACGATTTTCTCGAAAAGTGGGTTAAAAATTAGTTTTCTAGGTTTGAATGACAAAATTTAAGTAAACTGTAGAGCCACTAAAAAAAACATTGTTTTTTTAAAATCGTGCCAATATTGGCAAAGTTGAGCACTGAAGAGGTGAGAATACTGAATTTTTACAAATTTCACGATTTTCTCGAAAAGTGGGTTAAAAATAAGTTTTCTAGGTTTTGAATGACAAAAGTAAGTAAACTGGATGAGCTACTAACTGAAACATTGCTTTTTTAAATCGTCCCAATATTGGCAAAGTTAGAGCACTGAAGAGGTGAGAATACTGAATTTTTACAAATTCACGATTTTCTCGAAAAGTAGGTTAAAAATTAGTTTTCTAGGTTTGAATGACAAAAGTAAGTAAACTGGATAAGCTACTAACTGAAACATTGCTTTTTTAAATCGTCCCAATATTGCCAAAGTTAGAGCACGGAAAAGTTGAGAATACTGAATTTTTACAAATTCACGATTTTCTCGAAAAGTGGGTTAAAAATAAGTTTTCTAGGTTTGAATGACAAAAGTAAGTAAACTGGATGAGCTACTAACTGAAACATTGCTTTTTTAAATCGTCCCAATATTGGCAAAGTTAGAGCCGGAAAAGTTGAGAATACTGAATTTTTACAAATTCACGATTTTCTCGAAAAGTGGGTTAAAATGAGTTTTCTAGGTTTGAATGACAAAAGTAAGTAAACTGGATGCGCTACTAACTAAAAACATTGCTTTTTTAAATCGTGCCAATATTGGCAAAGTTAGAGCACGGAAAAGTTGAGAAAACTGAATTTTTACAAATTCACGATTTTCTCGAAAAGTGGGTTAAAAATGAGTTTTCTAGGTTTAAATGACAAATGTAAGTAAACTAGATCCTAACAAAAATTGCTTTTTTAAATCGGCCCAATTGGCAAAGTTAAGCTGGGGAAAATTGAGAGAACTGAATTCTTAAAATTCACGATTTTTCCCCCAAAAAAGTGGGTTTAAAAAATGAGTTTTCTGGGTTTTGAAACAAATTAAGTAAACGTAAAGTACTAACTGAAAATTGCTTTTTTAAAAATCGCCCCAAAATTTTGGCAAAGTTAGGACCGGAAAAGTTGAGAATACTGCATTTTTACAAATTCACGTTTTTCTGAAAAGGGGGGTAAAAAATTAGTTTTCTATTTTTGAAGAAAAAAGTAAGTAAGTGGATGAGTACTAACTGAAACATTGTTTTTTTTAAATCGCCCCAAATTTTGGCAAAATTAGAGCACTGAAGAGGGGGAATACAAATTTTTTACAAATTCACGTTTTTTCTCAAAAAGTGGGTTCAAAAGGGTTTTTTCTGGGTTGAATGACAAAAGTAAAAAATGGATCCCTTTTAAAAATAAAACATTTTTTTTTTAAATCGTGCAATATTGGCAAAGTTGAGCACGGAAAAAATTTGGAATACTAATTTTTAAAAATTCACGATTTTTTGGAAAAGGGGGTTAAAATGTTTTTTTCAAGGTTTGAATGACAAAAGTAAGTAAAACTGGATCGCACAAACTAAACTTTGTTTTTTTTAAATCGCCCAATATTGGAAAAGTTAGAGCACGGAAAAGTTGAGAATACTGTTTTTACAATTCAAGATTTTCTCAAAAAGTGGGTTCAAAATTAGTTCCTAGTTGAATGAAAAAAGTAAGAAAACTGTAGAGCCACTAACTAAAACTTGTTTTTTTAAATGGGCCCAATATTGGCAAGTTGAGCGGGGAAAAGTTGAGAATTAAATTTTTTTAAAAATTTCACGTTTTTCTCGAAAAGGGGTTTCAAAAGATCTTCTAGGTTTGAATGACAAGTAAGTGAACTGATGAGCTACAACTAAACTTTTGCTTTTTTCCAATCGCCCCAAATTTTGGGCAAAGTTAGAGCACGGAAAATTTTGAGAAACTGAATTTTTAAAAATTCCCACGTTTTCCCAAAAAGGGGGTTCAAAATGATTTTTCGGGTTTTGAATGAAAAAAGTAAGTAAACTGGATGAGTTAACGAAACATTTTTTTTTAAAAATCGCCCCAAAATTTTGGCAAGAAAGAGCACTGAAAGAGGTGAGAAACTAATTTTAATTCACGATTTTCTCGAAAGTGGGTTCAAAATGAGTTTTCTAGGTTTGAATGACAAAGTAAGTAAACTGGATGACTACTAACTGAAACATTGCTTTTTTAAATCGTCCCAATATTGGCAAAGTTAGAGCACGGAAAGTTGAGAATACTGAATTTTTACAAATTCACGATTTTCTCGAAAAGTGGGTTCAAAATTAGTTTTCTAGGTTTGAATGACAAAAGTAAGTAAACTGATGATGCCTACTAACTGAAACATTGCTTTTTTAAATCGTCCAATATTGGCAAAGTTAGAGCACGGAAAAGTTGAGAAAACTGAATTTTTACAAATTCACGATTTTCTCGAAAAGAGGGTTCAAAATGAGTTTTCTAGGTTTGAATGACAAAAGTAAGTAAACTGTATGGCTACTAACTGAAACATTGCTTTTTTAAATCGTCCAATATTGGCAAAGTTAGAGCACGGAAAGTTGAGAAATACTGAATTTTTACAAATTCACGATTTTCTCGAAAAGTGGGTTCAAAATGAGTTTTCTAGGTTTGAATGACAAAAGTAAGTAAACTGGATGCGCTACTAACTGAAACATTGCTTTTTTAAATCGTCCAATATTGGCAAAGTTTAGAGCACGAAAGTTGAGAATACTGAATTTTTACAAATTCACGATTTTCTCGAAAAGTGGTTCAAAATGAGTTTTCTAGGTTTGAATGACAAAAGTAAGTAACTGGATGCGCTACTAACTGAGACATTGCTTTTTAAATCGTCCCAATATTGGCAAAGTTAGAGCACGAAAAGTTGAGAATACTGAATTTTTTACAAATTCACGATTTTCTCGAAAAGTGGGTTCAAAATGTAGTTTTCTAGGTTTGAATGACAAAGTAAGTAACTGGATGCGCTACTACTAAACATTGCTTTTTTAAATCGTCCCAATATTGGCAAAGTTAGAGCACGGAAAAGGTGAGAGAACTGAATTTTTACAAATTCACGATTTTCTCGAAAAGTGGGTTCAAATTAGTTTTCTAGGTTTGAATGACAAAAGTAAGTAACGGATGCGCTACTAACTGAAACATTGCTTTTTAAATCGTCCCAATATTGGCAAAGTTAGAGCACGGAAAAGTTGAGAATACTGAATTTTTACAAATTCACGATTTTCTCGAAAAGTGGGTTCAAAATGATTTTTCTAGTTTGGAATGACAAATGTAAGTAAACTGGATGCGCTACTAACTGAAACATTGCTTTTTTAAATCGTCCCAATATTGGCAAAGTTAGAGCACGGAAAAGTTGAGAATACTGAATTTTTACAAATTCACGATTTTCTCGAAAAGTGGTTAAAAATGAGTTTTCTAGGTTTGAATGACAAAGTAAGTAACTGGATGCGCCTACTAACTGAAACATTGCTTTTTTTAAATCGTCCCAATATTGGCAAAGTTAGAGGCACGGAAAAGTTGAGAATACTGAATTTTTACAAATTCACGATTTTCTCGAAAAGTGGGTTAAAAATGAGTTTCTAGGTTTAATGACAAAAGTAAGTAAACTGGATGCGCTACTAACTGAAACATTGCTTTTTTAAATCGTGCCAATATTGGCAAAGTTAGAGCACGGAAAAGTTGAGAATACTGAATTTTTTACAAATTCACGATTTTCTCGAAAAGTGGGTTCAAAATGAGTTTTCTAGGTTTGAATGACAAATGTAAGTAAACTGGATGCGCTACTAACTGAAACATTGCTTTTTTAAATTGTCCCAATATTGGCAAAGTTAGAGCACGGAAAAGTTGAGAAAACTGAATTTTTTAAAAATTTCACGATTTTCCCCAAAAAGTGGGTTAAAAAATAAGTTTTCTAGGTGTGAATGACAAAAGTAAGTAACCTGGATGGCTACTAACTGAAACATTGCTTTTTTAATCGTGTCAATATTGGCAAAGTTAGAGCACGGAAAAGTTGAAAATAACTGAATTTTTACAAATTCCCCGATTTTTCTCGAAAAGGGGGTTAAAATAAGTTTTCTAGGTTTGAATGACAAAGTAAGTAAACGTATGAGCTACAAACTAAACATTGCTTATTTAAATCGTCCCAATTTTGGAAAAGTTAGAGCACGGAAAAGTTGAGAATACTAAATTTTTACAAAGTCACGGTCTTCTCCAAAAGTGGGTTAAAAATAAGTTTTTTAGGTTTGAAAAACAAATATAAGTAAACTGTGATAGCTACTAACTAAAACATTCTTTTTTAAATCGTTTCAATATTGGCAAAGTTAGAGCACGGAAAAGTTGAGAATACTGAATTTTTACAAATTCACGATTTTCTCGAAAAGTGGGTTAAAATAAGTTTTCTAGGTTTTGAATGAAAAAAAGTAAGTAACTGTATGAGCCACTAACTAAAACATTGCTTTTTAAAAATCGCCCCCCAATATTGGCAAAGTTAGAGCCGGAAAAGTTGAGAGAAACTGAATTTTACAAATTCACGATTTTCTCGAAAAGGGGGGTTAAAATAAATTTTTTTCTGGGTTTGAATGACAAAGTAAGTAAACTGTATAGCTACTAACTAAACATTGCTTTTTAATCGTCCCAATATTGGCAAAGTTAGAGCACGGGAAAAGTTGAGAATACTGAATTTTTAAAAAATTCCCGATTTTCTGAAAAGTGGTTCAAAATAGTTTTCTGGTTTGAATTTGACAAAGTAAGAAAAACTGTATGAGCACTAACTAAAACATTGCTTTTTTTTAATCGTCCCAATATTGGAAAAAGTTAGAGCAGGAAAGTTGAGAAAACTGAATTTTTACAATTAAACGATTTTTCTCGAAAAGTGGGTTCAAAATGATTTTTCTAGGTTTGAATGACAATGTAAGTAACGGGATGAGCTATAACTAAAACATTGCTTTTTTAATCGTCCCAATATTGGAAAAGTTAGAGCAGGAAAGTGAAAAATACTAAATTTTTTACAAATTCACGATTTTCTCGAAAAGTGGGTTAAAAATGAGTTTTCTGGTTTGTTGACAAATGTAATAAACTGATGCGCTACAACAAAAAACCATTGTTTTTTTTAAATCGTCCCAATATTGGCAAATTTTAGAGCACAAAAAGGGTTGAGAATACTGAATTTTTACAAATTCACGTTTTTTCTCGAAAAGTGGTTAAAATGGTTTTCAAGGTTTGAATGACAAATGTAAGAAAACTGGATGCGCTACAAACTGAAACTTTGCTTTTTTAAATCGTCCCAATTTTGGGCAAAGTAAGAGCACTGAAGGGGTGAGAATACTGAATTTTTACAAATTCACGATTTTCTCGAAAGTGGGTAAAAATTTTTTCTAGTTTGAATGACAAAGTAAGTAAACTGATGCCACTAACTAAACATTGCTTTTTTAAATCGTCCCAATATTGGCAAAGTTAGAGCAGAAAAGTTGAGAAAACTAATTTTTACAATTCACGATTTCTCGAAAAGTGGGTTCAAAAAGAGTTTTCTAGGCTTGAATGAAAAAAGTAAGTAAACTGTATGAGCTACTAACTAAAACTTTGCTTTTTTAAATCGTCCCAATATTGCAAAGTAGACCCCACGGAAAAGTTGAGAAAACTGAATTTTTACAAATTCACGATTTTCTCGAAAAGTTGGTTAAAAATGAGTTTTCTAGGTTTGAATGACAAATGTAAGTAAACTGAGGGCCTACTAACTAAACATTGCTTTTTTAAATCGTCCCAATATTGGCAAAGTTAGAGCACGAAAAAGTTGAGAAACTAATTTTACAAATTCACGTTTTTCCTCAAAAGTGGTTTCAAAATGATTTTCCGGTTTAATGACAAAGTAAGTAACTGGATGCCTACTAACTGAAACATTGCTTTTTTAAATCTCCCAATATTGGCAAAGTTAGAGCCCGAAAAGTTGAGAATACTGAATTTTTACAAATTCACATTTTTCTCAAAGTGGGTTCAAAATATTTTCTGGTTTGAATGACAAATGTAAGTAAACTGGATGCGCTACTAACTTAAACATTGTTTTTTTTAAATCGTCCCCAATATTGGCAAAGTTTAGAGCACGGAAAAGGGTGAGAAACTGAATTTTACAAATTCACGATTTTCTCGAAAAGTGGGTCAAAAATGAATTTTCTGGGTTTGAATGACAAAGTAAGTAAACTGGAGGGCTCAAAACTGAAACATTGCTTTTTAAATCGTCCAATATTGGCAAAGTAGAGCACGGAAAAGTTGAAAATACTGAATTTTTACAAATTCACGTTTTTTCTAAAAAAAGTGGGTTAAAAATTTATTTTTCCTGGGTTTTGAATGAAAAAATGTAAGTAAACTGGAGCGCTACTACTTAAACATTGCTTTTTTAAATCGTCCCAATTTTGCAAAGTTAGAGCACGGAAAATTTTGAGAAACTGAATTTTTTACAAATTCACGATTTTCTCGAAAAGTGGGTTAAAAATGAGTTTTCTAGGTTTGAATGACAAATGTAAGTAAACTGGATGCGCCTACTAACTGAAACATTGCTTTTTTAAATCGTCCCAATATTGGCAAAGTTAGAGCACGGAAAAGTTGAGAAACTGAATTTTTAAAAATTCACGATTTTCTCAAAAGTGGGTTAAAATGAGTTTCCAGGTTAATGACAAAAGTAAGTAAACTGGATGGCTACTAACTGAAACATTGCTTTTTTAAATCGTCCAATATTGGCAAATTTTAGGGCACGGAAAAGTTGAAAATACGGGAATTTTTTACAAATTCACGTTTTTCTAAAAAAGTGGGTTCAAAATGAGTTGTCCAGGTTTTAATGACAAAAGAAAGTAAACTAATTGCGCTACTAACTGAAACATTGCTTTTTAAATGTCCCAATTTTGGGCAAAGTTAGAGCACGGAAAGTTGAGAATACTGAATTTTTACAACTTCACGATTTTCACGAAAAGTGGGTTAAAATAATTTTTTTAGGTTGAATGAAAAAAGTAAGTAAACTGGATGGCTACTAACTAAAAACATTGCTTTTTTAAATCTTTCCCAATATTGGCAAAGTTAGAGCACGGAAAAGTTGAGAAACTGAATTTTTACAAATTAAACGATTTTCTCGAAAAGTGGGTTAAAATAAGTTTCTTAGGTTTGAATGAAAAAATGAAAGTAAACTGATGAGCTACTAACTAAACTTTGCTTTTTTAAATCGTCCAATATTGGCAAAGTTAGAGCCGGAAAGTTGAGAAAACTAAATTTTTAAAAAATTCACGTTTTTCTCAAAAAGTAGGTTAAAATGAGTTTTTATGTTTGAATGACAAATGTAAAAAACTGGTGCGCTACTAATGAAACTTGTTTTTTTAAAATTCGTCCCCATTTTGGAAAAAGTTGGGCAGGGAAAAAGTTGAGAATACTAAATTTTTTAAAAATTTCACGATTTTTCAAAAAGTGGGTTCAAAATGAGTTGTCCGGGTTTTTTAATGAAAAAAGTAAGTAAACTGGATGCGCATACTAAAAATTTTTCTGTTTTAATCGCCCCAATTTTGGGGAAAGTTAGACCCCGGAAAGTTGAGAATCGAATTTTAAAAAATTCAGTTTTTCCGAAAAGTGGGTTAAAAAATTTATTTTTCGGGGTTGAATAAAAATTTAAAGTAAACTGGTGCGCTACTAATTTAAAACATTCCCTTTTTTAAATCGCCCCAATATTGGAAAAAGTTAAGCAGGGAAAAGGTGGGAGAATGAATTTTTTAAAATTTCACGTTTTTCTCGAAAATGGGATAAAAGAATTTTCTGGGTTAAATACAAAAGTAAGAAAACGGGATGAACACAAACTAAACATTGTTTTTTTAAATCGTCCAAATTTTCAAGTTAGAGCACGGAAAAGTTGAGATACTAAATTTTTTACAAATTCACGATTTCTCGAAAAGTGGTTCAAAATGAGTTTTCTAGGTTGAATGACAAAAGTAAGTTAACTGGATGCGCTACTAACTGAAACATTGCTTTCTTAAATCATCCAGATATTGGCAAAGTTAGGCACGGAAAAGTTGAGAAACTGAATTTTTACAAATTCACGATTTTCTCGAAAAGTGGGTTCAAAATAGTTTTCTCAGGTTTTGAATGACAATATAAGTAAACTGGATGCGCTACTAACTGAAACATTGCTGTTTTTAATCGTCCCAATATTGGAAAAGTTAGAGCACGGAAAAGTTGAGAATACTGAATTTTTACAAATTCGCGATTTTCTCGAAAAGTGGGTTCAAAATGAATATTTTGGTTTAAATGACAAAAGTAAGTAAACTGGATGCGCTACTAACTGAAACATTGCTATTTTAAATCGTTCCAATATTGGCAAAGTTAGAGCACGGAAAAGTTGAGAATACTGAATTTTTACAAATTCACGATTTTCTCGAAAAGTGGGTTCAAAATAAGTTTTCTGGGTTTGAATGACAAAGTAAGTAACTGGATGAGCTACTAACTGAAACATTGCTTTTTAAATCGTCCCAATATTGGCAAAGTTAGAGCCGGAAAAGTTGAGAATACTGAATTTTTACAAATTCACGATTTTCTCGAAAAGTGGGTTCAAAATGAGTTTTCTAGGTTTGAATGACAAAAGTAAGTAAACTGATGCGCTACTAACTGAAACATTGGTTTTTTAATCGTGCCAATATTGGCAAAGTTATAGAGCACGAAAAAGTTAAAATACTGAATTTTACGAATTCACGATTTTCTCGAAAAGTAGGTTCAAAATGAGTTTTCTAGGTTTGAATGACAAAAGTAAGTAAACTGGATGCGCTACTAACTGAAACATTGCTTTTTTAAATCGTCCAATATTGGCAAAGTTAGAGCACGGAAAAGATGAAAAAACTGAATTTTTACAAATTCACGATTTTCTCGAAAAAGTGGTTAAAAATGAGTTTCCAGGTTTGAATGACAAATGTAAGTAAACTGGATGCGCTACTAACTGAAACATTGCTTTTTAAATCGTCCCAATATTGGCAAAGTTAGAGCACGGAAGAGGTGAGAATACTGAATTTTTACAAATTCATGATTTTCTCGAAAAGTGGGTTCAAAATGAGTTGTCCAGGTTTTAATGACAAAAGTAAGTAAACTGGATGAGCTACTAACTGAAACATTGCTTTTTTAAATCGTCCCAATATTGGCAAAGTTAGAGCACGGAAAAGTTGAGAAAACTGAATTTTTGCAAATTCACGATTTTCTCGAAAAGTAGGTTAAAAATTGAGTTTTCTAGGTTTGAATGACAAAATGTAAGTAAACTGGATGCGCTACTAACGAAACATTGCTGTTTTTAAATCGTCCCAATATTGGCAAAGTTAGAGCACGGAAAAGTTGAGAATACTGAATTTTTACAAATTCACGATTTTCTCAAAAAGTGGGTTCAAAATGAGTTGTCCAGGTTTTAATGACAAAAGTAAGTAACTGGATGCGCTACTAACTAAACATTGCTTTTTTAAATCTCCCATATATGGCTAAAGTTAGAGCACGGAAAAGTTGGGAGAACTGAATTTTTACAAATTCACGATTTTCTCGAAAAGTGGGATCAAAATGAATTTTCTGGGTTTGAATGACAAAAGTAAGTAAACTGGATGCGCTACTAGCTGAAACATTGATTTTTTAAATCGTGCCAATATTGGCAAAGTTAGAGCACGGAAAAGTTGAGAATACTGAATTTTTACAAATTCACGATTTCTCTCGAAAGTGGGTTCAAAATGAGTTTTTCTAGGTTTGAATGACAAAAGTAAGTAACTGGATGCGCTACTAACTGAAACATTGCTGTTTTAAATCGTCCCAATATTGGCAAAGTTAGAGCACGGAAAAGATGAGAAAACTGAATATTTACAAATTCACGATTTTCTCGAAAAGTAGGTTAAAAATGAGTTTTTAGGTTTGAATGACAAATGTAAGTAACATTGCTTTTTTAAATCGTCCCAATATTGGCAAAGTTAGAGCACGGAAGAGGTGAGAATACTGAATTTTTACAAATTCACGATTTTCTCGAAAAGTGGGTTCAAAATGAGTTTTCTGGGTTTGAATGACAAAAGTAAGTAAACTACTAACTGAAACATTGCTTTTTTAAATCGTCCCAATATTGGCAAAGTTAGAGCACGGAAAAGTTGAGAAAACTGAATTTTTACAAATTCACTATTTTCTCGAAAAGTAGGTTCAAAATGAGTTTTCTAGGTTTGAATGACAAAAGTAAGTAAACTACTAACTGAAACATTGCTTTTTTAAATCGTCCCAATATTGGCAAAGTTAGAGCACGGAAAAGTTGAGAAAACTGAATTTTTACAAATTCACTATTTTCTCGAAAAGTAGGTTAAAAATGAGTTTTCTGGGTTTGAATGACAAATGTAAGAAAACTGGATGAGCTACTAACTGAGACATTGCTTGTTTAAATCGTCCCAATATTGGCAAAGTTAGAGCACGGAAAAGGTGAGAGAACTGAATTTTTACAAATTCACGATGTTCTCGAAAAGTTTGATCAAAATGAATTTTCTGGGTTTGAATGACAAAAGTAAGTAAACTGAATGCGCTACTAACTGAAACATTGCTTTTTTAAATCGTCCCAATATTGGCAAAGATAGAGCACAGAAGAGGTGAGAATACTGAATTTTTACAAATTCACGATTTTCTCGAAAAGTGGGTTCAAAATGAGTTGTCCAGGTTTTAATGACAAAAGTAAGTAAACTGGATGCGCTACTAACTGAAACATTGCTGTTTTAAATCGTCCCAATATTGGCAAAGTTAGAGCCCGGAAAAGTTGAGAATACTGAATTTTTACAAATTCACGATTTTCTCGAAAAGTGGGTTCAAAATTAGTTTTCTGGGTTTGAATGACAAATGTAAGTAAACTGGATGCGCTACTAACTTAAACATTGCTTTTTTAAATCGTCCCAATATTGGCAAAGTTAGAGCACGGAAAAGGTGAGAGAACTGAATTTTACAAATTCACGATTTTCTCGAAAAGTGGGTTCAAAATTAGTTTTCTGGGTTTGAATGACAAATGTAAGTAAACTGGATGCGCTACTAACTGAAACATTGCTGTTTTAAATCGTCCCAATATTGGCAAAGTTAGAGCCCGGAAAAGTTGAGAATACTGAATTTTTACAATTCACGATTTTCTCGAAAAGTGGGTTCAAAATTAGTTTTCTGGGTTTGAATGACAAATGTAAGTAAACTGGATGCGCTACTAACTGAAACATTGCTTTTTAAATCGTCCCAATATTGGCAAAGTTAGAGCACGGAAAAGTTGAGAAAACTGAATTTTTACAAATTCACGATTTTCTCGAAAAGTAGGTTAAAAATGAGTTTTCTAGGTTTGAATGACAAATGTAAGTAAACTGGATGCGCAAACTAGCTGAAACATTGATTTTTTAAATCGTCCCAATTTTGGGCCCAAAGTTAGAGCAGGGAAAAGTTGGGGAAAAATTAATTTTTAACAATTCACGTTTTTCTCAAAAAGTGGGTTAAAAAATGTTTTCTGGTTTGTGCAAAAGTAAGTAAATGGATGCGTACTAATGAAACATTGCTTTTTAAATCGCCCAAATTTGGAAAAGTTAGAGCAGGAAAATTTGAAAACTAATTTTAAAAATTTCACGATTTTCTCAAAAAGGGGTTTTAAAAATTAGTTTCGGGTTAAAATGAAAAAGAAAGGGAAACTGGACACTAAAAAACATGTTTTTTTAATCGCCCCAATATGGAAAAGTTAGAGCACAAAAGGGGTGAGAAACTAATTTTTAAAAAAAATTTCAGGTTTTCTCGAAAGTGGGTTAAAAAATGATTTTCTGGTTAAATGACAAAAAAAGAAAAACTGGGGGCACTACTAAACTTTGTTTTTTTAAAATCCCCCCAAATATTGGCAAATTTAGAGCAGGGAAAAGTTGAGAATACTGAATTTTTACAAATTCACGTTTTTCCCCGAAAAGTGGGTTAAAAAAATGATTTTTTCTAGGTTGAATGACAAAAGTAAGTAAACTGGGCGCTATAATAAACATTGTTTTTTTAAATCGTCCCAATATTGTAAAAGTTAGAGCACGGAAAAGTTGAAAAAACTGAATTTTACAAATTCACGATTTTCTCGAAAAGTAGGTTCAAAATGAGTTTTCTAGGTTTGAATGACAAAAGTAAGTAAACTAGATGATCTATTAACTAAAACATTGCTTTTTTAAATAGTCCCCATATTAACAAGTTAGAGCACGGAAAAGTTGAGAAAACTGAATTTTTACAAATTCACGATTTTCTCGAAAGTAGGTTCAAAATGAGTTTTCTAGGTTTGAATGACAAAGTAAGTAAACTGGATGCGCTATAACTGAAACATTGCTTTTTTAAATCGTCCCAATATTGTCAAAGTTAGAGCACGGAAAAGTTGAGAAAACTGAATTTTTACAAATTCACGATTTTCTCGAAAAGTAGGTAAAAATGAGTTTTCTAGGTTTGAATGACAAAAGTAAGTAAACTGGATGAGCTACTAACTGAAACAATGCTTTTTTAAATCGTCCCAATATTGTCAATGTTAGAGCACGGAAAAGTTGAGAAAACTGAATTTTTACAAATTCACGATTTTCTCAAAAAATAGGTTAAAAATGAGTTTTCTAGGTTTGAATGACAAAAGTAAGTAAACTGGATGAGCTACAACGAAACTTTGCTTTTTTAAATCGTCCCAATATTGGCAAAGTTAGAAAAACGGAAAAGTTGAGAAAACTGAATTTTACAAATTCACGATTTTCTCGAAAAGTGGGTTCAAAATGAGTTTTGGTTGATTGACAAATGTAAGTAAGCTGGATGAGCTATTAACTGATACATTGCTTCTTAAATCGTCCCAATTTTGGCTAAGTTAGAGCACGGAAAAGTTGAAAAAAACTGAATTTTTCAAATTCACGATTTTCTCGAAAGTGGGATTAAAAAAATGAATTTTCGGGGTTTGAATGACAAAAGTAAGTAAACTGGATGCGCTACTAACTGAAACATTGATTTTTAAATCTTGCCAATTTTGGCAAAGTTAGAGCACGGAAAAGTTGAGAATACTGAATTTTACAAATTCACGATTGTAAGAGTATAATTGTTTATTATTATCTCATTTTTTATATCAATTCAAAAGGGATCGCTTAATATTTTATTGTTCTCATCAAAACACGTCTGGTCGCTCCAACTTTTCATCCCGGAAGAAGGTATCGGGCGTTGTCCCTTTTAAAAGTCATCGATATCACCGCTTTGATATCGATATAACTTAAAAGCTACATAATACAGGTTATCGCTTATATAATAGGGTTCTTTATATGTATATTGGCTTAGCGTTATTATTAAAGTAAGTAAATAAGTATTATATACATATGCAGACCAGGGGATTTATATGTAGCCTACTACAACTCGGCCATTCTGACATTTGGATCTCCTGAACACGTAATTTTAACTTATTTTATACATTGATACATATGCATATTTTTATTATTAAATAAATAGTAATACATTTAATATTTTTATATTTTTCTTCACATTTTAAAATTTTGATCTTCATCTTGATCCAGTGTCTTATATTCTAAAATGCTCCACACGCCCTGATATGGGTTACGAGATACTTGAAAACCTTCCACATCTTTAAGTAAAAATCTATCATTTTTTAAAACTTTTTCTATTTGGAAAGGTCCTTTTTTCTTTGGAATTAGTTTCCTTGATGTACCAACGGGTGCTATCAAAATTTTTTACCTTAACATAGTCTCCTTGCTTAAATTCTTTTGGCTTTCGTTTGCTTTTATCATAATAAGTTTTGTTGTAGGACTGAGCATTATTTGAGCTTAAATTTGGGCCTCATTCCTGATTTCTGTTAAACTCTTCTGTTTGGTGTCTTGATTTATAAATTCTAGTTTCTCTTTTAATTCATCTACAATTCGCCCCTTGTGACGTTCCAAACAACATAACACTTGGCAATTTGTTTTACACTTCGATGCTGTGTATTGTTCATTGCATACTCACCTGTTCTACCACTAAATCCCAATGCAATCCTTTTCGCAGGTTCAACTAATTCGCAATCATCGGGCCTAGACTTCTATTAATTCTTTCTCCCTTTGTCCGTTTGCTTGGGGAGATCCGGTCGCGATTTTAATATGCTTAATGCTATAGTTTTCTATAAACTCCTCGAACTCACTTGAAGTAAAAACAAACCTCTATCAGAAATAATACACTTTGGTTTACTATATTTTCTAAAATAATTTTTTAAGATTTGACAAAACTCTTTAGTACTGGTTGTTTTTGTCGTATAATCGTACGAATTTCGTAAACCCATTACAACCACGAATATATGCTTTTTTTGCTCTACGGCACTCACTGGCCCATAATGATCAATGTGAATCAATTAAATGGTCTATTGCCTTTAGGTATACAATGCAAGAAACCTTGTTCTTTCCAGATCTTGGAGAATAAGCAATACATTTAAGACAGTTTTAAATATGACTAGTACTTTTGTCTTTGAGGTTTGCGAACCAGTAACTTTTATTAATTTAAATAAATCATTTGTCTCTCCCTATATGCCCTATTTCATTGTGATACCTATACAACACATGATTTTCCATATTTCGGGAAAACATAAAAGAGAAGTTACCATCATTTGTTTTTCTATAAATCACCCCATTTCTCATCTCATACAATTTGTGTTTCAGCCTTCTCTAAAAATTTTCCTTAAGTTTTGAATTTTAGGATCCTTTGATTGGCAAATTATTAGGTTATCTTCAAAACTTGTTGTTTCAACTACCATAACATTTGTACATCTGCTCAAAGCATCTACATGCTGCATTCTGGTTCCGGGCCTATAAATCACTTCATAATCATAGTTTTGAAGCTCTAACGCCCATCTAGCAATTCTAGGGTTAAGTTCAACTTTGTTTAATGGTCAGCTTTAAAAGAATTACAATCTGTCATAATCTTAAAGCGTTTACCTTTGAAGGTAAATACAAAATTTGCGTAAGGCATAAATGTTTGCAAGAGTTCTAACTCAAAACTATGATATTTTTTCTTCTGCTGGGGTTGTTCGTTTTGAAAAATAGGATATAGGATGCAACAATTTGTCTGATTTTTTCTGAAGTAACACTGCTCCGAATCCTAAAGCACTGGCATCGCAATGCAATTCAACCTCATCCTTGTAATCGTAAATTGCTAACACCGGTGCACTCATAAGTTTTTCTTTGAGCAGTAAAAAACATTTTTAAAACTCTTTTTCTTGAAACACAAATTCTTTTCCCTTTTTCAACGATCATATAACGGTTCGCTAAAAAGAAAAATTTTTAATAAATCTACGGAAAGTACGAGCAAAACCCCAAGAAACTTTGAACAGCCTGTGCCTTTTCAGGTATTGGAAAATTTTTTATCGCTTCTATTCCTTTATCATCTGTTTTTATACCTTCATTTTGATATTTGATAACCTAAAATTTGACACAGGTTTTCATAAATTCACATTTGCCCAAACCCGTTAGCTCTAATTTATTCTTAGCTAACCTTATAAAAACTTCCTTTAGAGTTCTTAAGTGTTCATTTATATCCTTGCTAGCGACCATGATATCGCCCCCATATACACAAACTAACTTGTTGTTTTTAATCATATCACAAAATATCTTATTTATAAAGCGTTGAAACACAGCTGGCGGGAATTTTTTAATCCCATAGGCATCTTAAAAATTCGTATTGCCCTAACGGAGTGACAAACGAGGTGTACTTTAAAAGATTCCCTGTTACATACACCCTGAAAGTATCCATTTTTAAGATCTAATTTTGTGAACACAGTTTTATTTACTAATTTGTCAAGTAGGTCATCTATCAGTGGTAATGGATAATTGTCTTAATTAAAACTTTATTTAGTTTTCTAAAGTCAATACACAAACGAATATCTCTGTTTTCTTTTTTACTAAAACGATTGGTGACGCGTACTCCGACTCACTCGGCTGTATAATCCTTTTTTTAAATAATCATCTAATAAAAATTTGCAATTGATCTTTTCTGTATATGAAAGGCGTCTGGGAGAACAACTAAAGGGTTTCGATTTTTTAAATTTAATTTGATTTCACATCTAGTCATTGGCTCTTCTGGGATTGTTGCATTTAAGGAATAAATTTTAATTATTGTCTTAGTTTACATTTTGGTATCAAAAATTCAGTTTTTCGTCCCAATTATAATCATCAATTGTGTCTTCAGTGTAATTAATATTTTATAAGTCATTGACGACTTTTTCAATTCTGTACTATCTGTTTTATTTTAAATTTTATACTAACTGTTTCATCTAAATGTTTACTTACTATTTATCTACTTGTTTACTAACTGTTTCATCTAATTGTTTTCTGATGTTTCATCTAATGTTTTGTAACGTCTCATCTAAAATGTTTTGTAACTGTCTCATCTAACTGTTTTGTAACTGTCTCATCTAACTGTTTACTATAGTTTAAGTTAGAATTATTTGTATCTTTTCTGTTTTCAGTCTCCATTTTTTTACTGTAACCAATTTTCAGTGCGCTTAGATTAAATTTCAAATTAATGCCGTCAAAAGTCTCTTCCAAGAACTACATCGTGACTCATAGACTCATTTGGTACTACATTTAAATGAAAAAAAACATTTTATTGATCCTTTCAATAACATAACATAGGGTTTTTTCCAAATATGTTTAATTGGCTTTGATTTAAAACCCAAATTTCTTTCAATACTGGCTCCAGTTTTAGGTGACTTGATATATGACGTTTTTTAACAAAAGAAATGAGCTTCCAGAGTCTAGGAGGCACGCTGCAATTAATGGAAAATCTAGATTTTGACAAAAATATATATTGATATTCTTACATATTGGTTGCCAGTCGCACTCTTCCTCT
Organism: Drosophila nebulosa; assembly: GCA_024703675.1. Taxonomy (NCBI): domain Eukaryota; kingdom Metazoa; phylum Arthropoda; class Insecta; order Diptera; family Drosophilidae; genus Drosophila; species Drosophila nebulosa. The sequence goes on along the minus strand of JANFPS010000095.1, from coordinate 13,014 downwards.
CCGGACATTGGGCAAAAAAAATGGCCCAAAAACACCACAAGCGTAGCAAGATCCTCGCTCCCTTTTCGGCTTATGGCAAACGATTGCTAGATGACCCTGGGAAATTTCAATTTACGCAACGCACATCCTTATTTACGCTGTTATAAGACTCCTGCCCGATTGTGTTGGACTAGGATGTTTCTTTAACTCCCGGGAGACGCACTGATGAAAACGCCTGAAGGATTGCCTTGGGGATCCGAAAAACACTGGATACGTGCTTGATCGCGCAAACTTTTTGGGTGATATCCCCTTTAATGATGCATTCCAACAGTCCCCCCATATCTATGTTGTGTCATCAGCCAGCCTCATCTTTTCATCGAAATAAGAACCAAAATTCTCGCTGGCTAGCACTTGCGATCCTGAAATTTGCTTCTAGCCTCAGCTTTCGACGTTTTATTTCCAAATGCCAAGTAAAGTTGGTCAAACAGCTGATCGACCGGCTCGAGAATACGTGTCGCATGTTGTGCAGCCACTGTTTTGCTTTACCCTTTAGCTTAGCGATAAACAGCATCCGCATGGGATACAACATCCAAGTTATATATTGCGAAATATTTTGCATCTGAGAAATCCAAGCGCGAGCACAAGTGTCCCCATTATAATCCATAGCAACTTCCTTTGCTAGCGACAGAGCTGTGCTGGTGAATCCATAACTTGTTTATCTTTGGTTGGATCGCTGTTCAAACACTACCATATTCGGCGGGCCAATATGGTCGTTGATATTTCCAGTGTTGCCCCCTACAGTTGGTACTTTCACAGCGTTGCCACTGTGGATGTTGACGTCATTAAACTGTCAAGGCAATCGACTGTAAGATTGCCCTGTGCTCGATCTGAAATCTCGAGACACAACTTCTGTAGCATGATTCTGGCAGCATTGAGTTTCTTCACGTACTTGTACCAATGTTGCCCGCTTCATCGTTTAATGTTTCCATTTGTTCTGGCTGAGCGCTAAATTGTTGTTCGACAGCTTCAGTCTCCTCCTCATGCGGTAGTCCGATTTCCCCAAAGTGAGCTAGGGGCTGATCACGATTTCATCCTGCTCAACGTTTTCGCTTGCTGAGACTCCGGTGGACTTCCCACGCTGCTCTAGAGGAATTTCAAGCAGACGGGCCATAATTTCGGCTCTAGTGCCCGTTGTTGGGAGACCGAGACTCTGTAGCCAGCTTTAAAAGCACTACGGAACACAAATTAAAGTTAACTTCGTTCATGGCGAGTAAGAACCACTTTTGAGATTTGTAAGAGTTATAATTGTTTATTTTTATCTCAGTTTTTATATCAATTCAAAAGGGATCGCTTAATATTTTATTTTTCTCTCAAAACACGTCTGGTCGCTCCAACTTTTCTACCGGAAGAAGGTATCCAAACGTTGTCCCTTTTAAAAGTCAAACGAATCACCGCGTTGATATCGATATAACTTAAAAGCTACATTTAAAACAGGTTATCGCTTATATAATAGGGTTCTTTTATATGATATTGGCTTAACGTTATTATTAAAATAAGTAAATAAGTATTATATACATACGTAGACTAGGGGATTTTTATGTAAGCCTACTACACGATTTTCTCGAAAAAGTAGGTTAAAATGAGTTTTCTAGGTTTGAATGACAAAAGTAAGTAACTGGATGCCTTCTAACTGAAACATTGCTTTTTAAAATCGTCCCAATATTTTTAAAGTTAGAGCACGGAAAAGTTGAGAAAACTGAATTTTTACAAATTCAAAGATTTTCTCGAAAAGTGGGTTCAAAAAGAGTTCTCAGGGTTTGAATGACAAATGTATGTAAACTGGATGAGCTACTAACTGATACATTGCTTTAATCTTCCCAATATTTTCAAAGTTAGAGCACGAAAAGTTGAGAAAACTGAATTTTTACAATTTACGATTTTCTCGAAAAGTAGGTTAAAAATGAGTTTCTAGGTTTGAATGACAAATGTAAGAAGCTGGATGCGCTACTAACTGAAAAATTGCTATTTTAAAATCGTTCCCAATATTGGCAAAGTTAGAGCACGGGAAAAAATTGAGAAAAAATGAATTTACAAATACATTTTCTCGAAAAGTGGTCAAAATGATTGTCCAGGTTTTAATGACAAAAAAAAAGTAAAAAACCGGATGCTCTACTAACAAAACAATGCTTTTTAAATCGTCCCAATATGGCAAAGTTGGAGCACGGAAAAGTGAGAAAACTGTATATTACAAATTCACGATTTCTCGAAAAGTGGGTTTCAAAAATGTGTTTCTTGGGTTTGAATGACAAAAGTAAGTAAAACTGGATGCTCTACTAAATGAAACATTGCTTTTTTAAATTCGTCCCAATATTTTCAAAGGGTTTGAGCACGAAAAGTTGAGGGAAAAAGTATTTTACAAATTCACGATTTTTTCGAAAAGTGGGTTCAAAATGTGTGTTCTGGGTTTGATGACAAAAAGTAAGTAAACTGGATGCGCTATTAACTGAAACATTGCTTTTTTAATCGTCCCAATATTGGCAAAGTTAGAGCACGGAAAAGTGAGAATACTGAATTTTTACAAATTAAACGATTTTCCTCGAAAAGTAGGTTAAAAATGAGTTTTCTAGTTTGAATGACAAAAAAAAGTAAACTGGATGCGCTATTAACTGAAACATTGCTTTTTTTAAATCGTCCCAATATTGTAAAAGTTAGAGCACGGAAAAGTTGAAAAAAACTGAATTTTTTTTACAAATTCACGATTTTCTCGAAAAGGGGGTTCAAAATGAGTTTTCTATTTTTTGAATGACAAAACTAAGTAAACTGGTTTGAGCTACTAACTAAAACATTGCTTTTTTAAAATCGTCCCAATATTGTCAAGTTAGAGCACGGAAAAGTTGAGAAAACATAATTTTTACAAATTCACGTTTTTTCTCGAAAAGTGGGTTCAAAATGATGTTTTCTGGGTTTGAATGACAAATGTAAGAAAACTGGATGAGCTACTAACTGAGACATTCTTTTTAAATCGTCCCAATATTGGCTAAGTTAGAGCACGGAAAAGTTGAGAAAACTGAATTTTTACAAATTCACGATTTTCTCGAAAAGTGGTTTCAAAATGAGTTTTCTGGGTTTGAATGACAAATGTAAGAAAACTGGATGAGCTACTAACTGAGACATTCCTTTTTAAATCGTCCCAATATTGGCTAAGTTAGAGCACGGAAAAGTTGAGAAAACTGAATTTTTACAAATTCACGATTTTCTCGAAAAGTGGGATCAAAATGAATTTTCTGGGTTGAATGACAAATGTAAGAAACTGGATGAGCTACCTAACTGAGACATTCCTTTTTTAAATCGTCCCAATATTGTCAAAGTTAGAGCACGGAAAAGTTGAGAAAACTGATTTTTACAATTCATGATTTTCTCGAAAAGTAGGTTAAAAATGAGTTTTCTAGGTTTGAATGACAAAAGTAAGTAAACTGGATGCGCTATTAACTGAAACATTGCTTTTTTAAATCGTCGGCAAAGTTTAGACCCGGGAAAAGTTGAGATACTGAATTTTTAAAAATTCACGTTTTTCCCAAAAAAGTGGGTTTCAAAGTTTTTTCTAGGTTTGAATGACAAAAGAAAGTAAACGGGGCGTACTAACTAAACTTTGGTTTTTTTTAAATCGGCCAATTTGGGAAATTTAAGCAGGGAAAAAGTTGAGAATACTGAATTTTTACAAATTCCGTTTTTCTCAAAAAAGGGGGGTTTTTAAAAATAAATTTTTCCCGGGGTTTAAATGAAAAAAGTAAGTAAACTGATGCGCACTAACTGAAAATTGTTTTTTTAAATCGTCCCAAATTTTGGAAAAGTTAGAGCAGGGAAAAAATTTGATAATACTGAATTTTAAAAATTCACATTTTCCAAAAAGTAGGTTAAAAAGGGTTTTCAGGTTAAATGCAAAAGTAAGTAAAGGAGCGTACAAACGAAACTTTGTTTTTTTAAATCGCCCCAATATTGCAAAGTACGTAGTAGAGCGGGGAAATTGAGAAAATGAATTTAAAAATTTCACGTTTTTCTCGAAAAGTGGGTTTAAAAAATGATTTTTATTTTGAATGACAAATGAATTAAATGGATCCTACAAAACTGAAACATTGTTTTTTTTAAATCGTCCCAATAGGGGCAAATTTTAGAGCACTGAAGAGGGAAAATATGAATTTTTTTACAAATTTCCATTTCCGAAAAGGGGGTTAAAAATGTTTTTTTGGGTTTGAAGAAAAAAGAGTAAACGGATGCGTACTAACTAAAACATGTTTTTTTAAATCGTCCCAATATGGCAAAGTTAGAGCGGGGAAAAGTTGAGAAAACAATTTTTTACAAATTCAGTTTTTTCTGAAAAGTGGGTTAAAAAATTATTTTTCTGGTTTTTGAATGAAAATTTAAGGAACGATGAGTTAAAAACAAAAAATTGTTTTTTTCAATCGCCCCAAATTTTGGCCCTAAGTTGAGCACTGAAGAGGTGAAAAAAACTAATTTTTTAAAAATTTCACGATTTTCTCGAAAAGTGGGTTTTAAAAATGAGTTTTGGGGTTTTGAATAAAAATGAAGTAAAAGGATGCGCTAAACTAAAACAGTTTTTTTAAAATGTCCAAATGCAAAAGAGCAGGGAAAAAAGTTGGAAACGAATTTTACAAATTCCGTTTTTGAAAAGGGGTTTTAAAAATGAGTTTCAGGTTTGAAGCAAAAGAAGAAAACTGGATGCGCTATTAACTAAAAACTTTGTTTTTTTAAATCCCCCCAATATTGCCCAAATTTAGAGCACAAAAAGTTGAGAAAACTGTTTTTTACAAATTCACGTTTTCCCGAAAGGGGTTCAAAATGAGTTTTCTAGTTTAAATGAAAAAAAGTAAAAAAACTGGATGACTACTAACTGAAACATTGTTTTTAAATCGCCCCAATTTTGTAAAAGTTAGAGCAGGGAAAAGTTGAGAAAATGAATTTTTAAAAATTTTACGATTTCTCGAAAAGGGGGTTAAAAAGGGTTTTTCGGGTTTGAATGACAAAGTAAGAAAACGGATGAGTACTAACTGAGACATTCCTTTTTAAATCGCCCCAAAATTTTGGCTAAGTTTAGAGCAGGGAAAAATTTGAAAAAACTGAATTTTTAAAAATTTCACGTTTTTCTCGAAAAGTGGGTTCAAAATGATTTTTCTGGGTTTAAAGAAAAAGTAAAAAAACTGGAGAGTACAAAAACTGAGACATTTTTTTTTAAATCGTCCCAATATTGGGCTAATTTTAGAGACGGAAAAATTTTAAAATACTGAATTTTTAAAAATTCACGATTTTTCGAAAAGTGGGAAAAAATAAATTTCTGGGTTTAAATGACAATGTAAAAAAAATGGAGAGCTATAACTGAGACTTTCCCTTTTTTTAAAGTCCCAAATTGTCAAAGTTAGGACGGAAAAGTGAGAAACGAATTTTTTACAAATTCACGTTTTTTCTAAAAAGTAGGTTTAAAAATGAGTTTTCTATTTTGAATGCAAAAGAAATAAACGGGATGCCTTTTAACTGAAACTTGCTTTTTAAATCGTCCCAATATTTCAAAGTTAGAGCACGGAAAAAGTTGAAAAAAACTGAATTTTTAAAAAATCCGTTTTCTCAAAAAAGTGGGTTAAAAATGATTTTTTCTGGGTTTGAATGACAAAAGTAAGTAAGGGATCGCATTAACTGAAACTTTTGCTTTTTTAAACGTCCCAATATTGTCAAAGTTAGAGCAGAAAATTTGAGAAATAAATTTTTTTACAAATTCACGTTTTTCTCGAAAAGTGGGTTAAAAAAATGATTTTCTAGGTTTAAATGACAAAAGTAAGTAAACTGGAGCGCTATTAACTAAAAACATTGTTTTTAAATCGTCCCATATTGTCAAAGTTAGAGCAGGGAAAATTTGAGAAAATGAATTTTTAAAATTTCCGATTTTCTCGAAAAGTAGAAAAAAATGAGTTTTCTAGGTTTGAATGACAAAAGTAAGAAAAAGGAGCGCTCTAACTGAAAAATTGCTTTTTTAAATCGCCCCCAATTTTGCAAAGAAAAGTGTAGAGCAGGGAAAATTGAGAAAACTAAAATTTTTTAAAAATTACGTTTTCTCAAAAAGTGGGGTTTAAAAATATTTTTATTTTTTGGAATGCAAATGTAAGTAAACTGGATGCGCTACAACTGAAACATTGCTTTTTTAAATCGTCCCAATATTGGCAAAGTTAGAGCACTGAAGAGTTGAGAATACTGAATTTTTACAAATTCACGATTTCTCGAAAAGTGGGTTCAAAATGTGTTTTCTAGGTTTGAATGACAAAAGTAAGTAAACTGGATGCGCTACTAACTGAAACATTGCTTTTTTTCTGGATTGCGCTACTAACTGAAACATGCTTTTTAAATCGTCCCTATATTGGCAAAATTAGAGCACGGAAAAGTTGAGGAAAAAAAAAAAAAAAAAAAAAAAAAAACTGAATATTTGCAACTTCACGATTTCTCGAAAAGTGGGTTTCAAAATGACGATTCTAGGTTTTGAATGACAAATGTAAGTGGAACTGTATGAGCTTACTAACTCAAACATTGCTTTTTTAAATCGTCCCAATATTGGGCAAAGTCAGTGTAGAGCAGGAAAAAGTGAGAAAACTGAATTTTTACAAATTCACGATTTTCTCGAAAAGTGGGTTAAAATGAGTTTTCTGGTTTGAAGGACAAATGTAAGTAAACTGGATGCGATACTAAACTGAAAACATTGCTTTTTTAAATCGTCCCATTTGGCAAAGTTAGAGCACTGAAGAGGTTGAGAATACTGAATTTTTACAAATTCACGATTTTCTCCGAAAAGTGGGTTTAAAAAATGAGGTTTTCTAGATTTGAAGGACAAAAGTAAAGTAAAACTGGATGCGCTACTAACTGAAACATTGCTTTTTTAAAATCGTCCCAATATTGGCAAAGTTAGAGGCACGAGGAAAAAGTTTGAGAAAACTGAAATTTTTACAAATCACGATTTTCTCGAAAAGTGGAGTAAAAATGACTTTTCTAGGTTTGAATGGACAAATGTAAGTAAAAATGGATTGCCGCCTACTAACTGAAACATTGCTTTTTTTAAATCGTCCCAATCTGGCCAAAAGTTATGAGCACGGAAAAGTGAGAAAACTGAATTTTTACACAATCACGATTTTCTCGAAAAGGGGTCAAAATGAGTTTTCTAGGTTGAATGAAAATGAAGTGGAACAGTATAAGCTAACTAACTTAAAAACAGTGCTTTCTTAAATCGTCACAAATATTTGGCAAAAGTTAGAGCCACGGAACAGGTTGAGGAAAACTGAATTGTTACAAATTTCACGATTTTTTCGAAAAGTGGGTCAAAATGAGTTTTCTAGGTTTGAATGACAAAAAGAAGTAAAACTGGATGCGCTACTAAACTGAAAAAACTGTTTTTTTAAATCGTGCCACTATGCAAAGTTTAGCAGCTTGGGGAAAAGTTGAGAAAACTGAATTTTACAATTCACGCGATTTTCTCGAAAAGGTGGGTTCAAAATAGAGTTTTCTAGGTTTGAATGACAAATGTAAGTAAACTGGATGCGCTACTAACTGAACATGCTTTTAAATCGTCCCAAATATTGACCAAAGTAGAGCACGGAAAAGTTATTGGAAAACTGAATTTTACAAAATTCACGACTTTTCTTCGAAAAGGTGGATTCAAAATGAGGTTTTCCAGGTTGAATGACAAATGTAAGTGAACAGTATAAGCTTAATAACTAAAACATTGCTTTTTTAAATCGTCCAATATTGGCAATTAGAGCACGGAAAAGTTGAGAAAACTGAATTTTGTTTAAAAAATTCACGATTTTCTCGAAAAAGTGGGTTCAAAATGTGTTTTCTGGGTTTGAATGACAAAAGTAAGTAATGGATGCGCTACTAACTGAAACATTGCTTTTTAAAATCGTCCCCAAATTTTCAAAGTTAGAGCACAAGAAACTTGAGAAAATGGAATTTTACAAATTCACGATTTTCTCGAAAAGTAAGGGTTAAAAATTGAATTTTCTGGGTTTGAATAGACCAAAAGTCAAGTAAACTGGATGCGCTACTAACTGACAACATGTAGTTTAAATCGTTCCCAATATTGACAAAGTTAGAAGCACGGAAAAGTGAGAAAACTGAATTTTACAAATTCACGATTTTCTGAAAAGTGGGTTAAAATGAGATTCTTAGGTTTGATGGACAAATGTAAGTAAAACTGGATGGCGCTACTACTGAAACATGGCTTTTTTAACTCGTCCCAATATTGGCCCCAAAGTTAGAGCACGTAAAAGTTGAGAAAAATGAATTTTTACAAATTCACGATTTTCTCGAGAAGATGGGTACAAAAAGTGTTTTCTAGGATTTGAATGAAAAGTAAGTAAACTGGATGCGCTACTAACGAAAACATTGCTTTTTTTTAAATCGTCCAACTATTTTCCAAAGTTAGAGCACGAAAACTTGAGGAAAAATGAATTTTTACAAATTCACGATTTTTTCTCGAAAAGTAGGTTAAAAATGAATTTTCTGGGTTGAATGACAAAGATAAGAAACTGGATGCGTATACCTGAAACATTGCCTTTTTTAAATCGTCCCAATATTGGCAAAGTAGAGCACGAAAGTGAGAATACTGAATTTTTAAATCACGGATTTTCTCCCCGAAAAGGGGTTCAAAATGTCCAGTGTTTTCTAGGTTGAATGACAAAAGTAAGCTAAAACGGCATTGCGCCTACTAACTGAAACATTGCTTTTTTAAAATCGTCCCAATACTGGCAAGTTAAGCACGGAAAAGGTTGAGAAAACTGAATTTTTACAATTCACGATTTTTCTCTCCGAAAAGTGGGTTCAAAAATGTGTTTTTTCTAGTTGAATGACAAAAAGTAAGTAAAAATGGATGCGCCTACTAACTGAAACATTGCTTGTTAAATAGTCCCCAATATTCTGGCCCAAAGTCTTAGAGACGGGAAAAGTTGAGAAACTGAATTTTACAAATTCACGATATTTTCTCGAAAAGTGGGTTCAAAATGAGTTTTCTAGGTTTGAATGACAATGTAAGTGAACAGTAGAAGCTACTAACTTAAAACATTGCTTTTTTTTAAAGCCGTTCCCAATATTGGCAAAGTTAGAGCACGGAAAAAGTTGAAAAACTGAATTTTTACAACATTCCACGATTTTCTCGAAAAGTGGCCTGTTTTTCTAAAAAATGAGTTTTCTAGGTTGAATGACAAAATGTAAGTGAACGTTATGAGCTACTAACTGAAAACATTGCTTTAAATCGTTCCCAATATTGTGCAAAGTTAGAGAACTGAAGAGGCGAGAATACTGAGTTGTACAAATTCAACGGGGAAAAAAAATTTTTTTTTTTTTCTTTTCGGAAATAAAAAAAAAAAAGTGGTGTTAAAATGAGTTTTTCTAGGTTTGAAGACAATGAAGTAACAACTGGATGCGCTAATAACTCGAAACATGCTATTTTTAAATGTCCCATATTGGCCAAAGTTAGCAGCAGGGAAAAAGTTGAGAAAACTGAATTTTTATACATTCACGATTTTCTCCGAAAAATGGGTTAAAAATGAATTTTCGGGTTTGAATGACAAAGTAAGGTAAAACGTATGAGCCAAGGAAACTCCAAACAGAATTGCTTTTTAAATCGTCCCAATAGCAAGTTAGAGCACGGAATAGTTGAGAAAACTGAATTTTCTTACAAATTCACGATTTTCTCGAAAAGTAGGTTAAAAATTAGTTTTCTGGGGTTTGAATGACAAATATAAGTAAACTGATGAGACAACTGACACATTTGCTTTTTTTTAAACTCGCCCAATATTGGCAAAGTAGAGCACGGAAAAGTGAGAAAAACTGAATTTTATAAATTCACGATTTTCTCGGAAAAATGGGTTTAAAAAAATGAATTTCTGGGTGTGAATGGACCCAAAAAGTAAGTAAAAAACTGTATGAGCCAGTAACTAAAAACCATTGCTATTTGTTAAATCGTCCCAATATTGGCCAAAGTAGAGCACGGAAAATTGAGAAAACTAATTTTACAAAATTCACGATTTTCTCGAAAAGTAGGTTAAAAAAATAGTTTTCTGGGTTTGCATGACAAATATAGTAAACTGGTATGAGCTACTAACTGAACATTGCTTTTTAACATCGTCCAATATTGGAAAGTACAGTCGTAGAGCACGAAAAGTTGAGAAAAACGAATTTTTACAAATTCACCGATTTTTTCTCGAAAAGTGGGTCAAAAAGTGTGTGTTCTAGGTTTGAATGGACAACTGTAAGTGAACTGTAGAGCTACTACTGAAACATTGCTTTTTAAATCATCCCAATATTAGGCAAAGTTAGAGCACGGAATGTGGAACAAAATTTGAGATACTGAATTTTTACAAAGTCACGATTTTTTCGAAAAGAGGTTAAAAATTCGTTTTCTGGTTTGAATGGAACAAATATACGTAAATGTATGAAGCTACTAACTGAAACAATTGCTTTTTAAATCGTTCCCAATATTGCAAAAGTACCGTAGTAGAGCACGGAAAAGTCTGAAGAAAACTGAATTTTTACAAAATTCACGATTTTCTCGAAAAGTGGGGTCAAATGTGGTTCTAGGTTTGAATGACAAATGTAAGTGAACTGTATGAGCTAATAACTGAAACATTGCTTTTTTAAATATCCCAATATGGCAAAGTTCAGAGCACGGCAAAGTTGAGAATACGAACATTTTTACAATTCACGATTTTTTCGAAAAGTGGGTTCAAAAGAGTTTTCTAAGGTTGAATTGACAAAGTAAGTAAACTGATGCGCTACTAACTGAAAACATTGACTTTTTTAAAATCGTCCCAATATTGGCCCAAAGTTAGAGCCACGGAAAAAAGTTGAAGGAGAAAACTGAATTTTATAAAATTCACGATTTTTCCTGAAAAAATGGAGTTAAAAATGAAATTTTCTGGGTTTGATGACAAAAGTAAGTAAACTGTATGAAGCCAGTAACTAAAACATTGCTTTTTATAAATCGTCCCAATATTGGGCAAAGTTAGAGAGCACGGAAAAGTTGGGAGAAAACTGAATTTTTACAAATTCACGATTTTCTCGAAAAGTAGGGTTTACAAATTAGTTTAGGGTTTGAATGACAAATATAAGTAAACGTATGAGCTACTAACTGAAACATGCTTTTTAAATCGGTCCCAATATTGGCAAGTACAGTGAGAGCACGGAAAAGTGAGAAAAACTGAATTTTTACAAATCACGATTTTCTCTAAAAGTGGGTTTCAAAATGTGTTCTAGGTTTTGAATGACCAAAATGTAGTGCACTGTAGAGCTACTAACTGAAACATTGCGTTTTTAAATCATCCCAATATTGGCAAAGTTAGAGCACGGAAAAGTTGTTGAGAAAACTGAATTTTTATAAATTCACGAATTTTCCGAAAAAATGGGTTAAAAATGAAATTTCCTGGGTTTGAATGACAAAAGTAAGGAAACTGTATGGCCAGTAACTAAAACATCCTTGCTTTTTTAAATCGTCCCAATATTGGCAAGTTAGAGCACGGAAAAGTTGAGAAAACTGAATTTTTACAAATTCACGATTTTCTCGAAAAGTAGGTTAAAAATTAGTTTTCTGGGTTTGAATGACAAATATAAGTAAACTGTATGAGCTACTAACTGAAACATTGCTTTTTTAAATCGTCCCAATATTGGCAAAGTACAGTAGAAGCACGGAAAGTTGAGAAAAACTGAATCTTTTACCAATTCACGATTTTTTCGAAAAGTGGGTTCAAAATGAGTTTCTAGGTTGGAATGAACAAATGTAAGTAAAAAGGATGCGCTACTAACTAACATTGCTTTTTTAAATCGTCCCAAATTGGGGGGACAAAGTTAGAGCACGGAAAAAGTTGAGAATACTGAATTTTTACAAAGTTCACGATTCTTTCGCGCAAAAAGTGGGTTCAAATGAGTTCTGGATCTTGACATCGACAAAGTAAGTAAACTGGATAAGCTACTAACTGAAACATTGCTTTTTTAAATCGTCCCAATATTGGCAAAGTTAGAGCACGGAAAAGTTGAGAAAACTGAATTTTTATAAATTCACGATTTTCTCGAAAAATGGGTTAAAAATGAATTTTCTGGGTTTGAATGACAAAAGTAAGTAAACTGTATGAGCCAGTAACCTAAACAATTGCTTTTTAAATAGTCCCAAATATGGCAAATAGAGTAGGCACGAAAAGTTGAGAAAACTGAAATTTACAAAGTCACGATTTTCTCGGAAAAGTAGTTAAAAATTAGTTTTCTGGGTTTGAATGAAAAATATAAGTAAAACTGTATGAGTTACTAACTGAAACTTGCTTTTTTAGAATCGTCCCAATATTGGCAAAGTACAGTAGTAGAGCACGGAAAAGTTGAGAAACTGAATTTTTACAAATTCACGATTTCTCGAAAAAGTGGGTTCAAATGTGTTTTCTAGGTTTGAATGACAAAGGTAAGTGAACTGTATGAGCTACTAACTGAAACATTGCTTTTTTAAATCATCCCAATATTGGCAAAGTTAGAGCACGGGGAAAAAAGTGAGAATACTGAATTTTTTACAAATTCACGATTTTTTCGAAAAGTGGGTTCAAAATGAGTTTTCTAGGTTGAATGAACGACAAAATGTAAGTAAACTGGATGCGCTACAACTGAAACAGTGCTTTTTTAAATCGCCCCAATTTTGGCAAAGTTAGAGCACGGAAAAGTGAGAATACTAAATTTTTAAAAATTTCACGATTTTCTCGAAAAGGGGGTTAAAATGAGTTTTTGGGTTGAAGAAAAAATAAGTAAAAGGAGAGCTAACTAAACATTTTTTTATCGTCCCAATTTTTTAAAATTTTAGGAACGGAAAAGTTGAGAAAACTGAATTTTAAAAATCACGATTTTCAAAAAATGGGTTAAAAAGGGGTTTTTTGGGTTTTGAATGACAAATGTAATGAACTGTATGAGCACTAACTAAACATTGCTTTTTTAAATCCCCCAAATCCCTTGGCC